>CM031242.1:616860390-617009336 GCA_018340775.1 Taxus wallichiana var. yunnanensis | reverse complement strand
ATATACACATGACTTACTCACTATTATTAGGGTTAGCAGGGATTATCACTTACTATCTACCACTTGGGAAAAGAGAAACATTCAAGGACTACATTCGGGCTAAATTGGTTGCTACATATAATGGGTTATTTCTTAATTCCATCTCACACATTCATCTTGGGGGAAAGTAGTTATAGCTCACTATCTTGGTGCAAAAAGCACAAAAAGGGAAACCTAGCTTCAACACACACACACACACACACACACACACACACAACACAGAACTACATAGAGTCTTAAATTTAGTGCAGTTCTTGGTGACAATCACATTGGGGTGACCACCAAGGTCAATCTGACTCAAGAATATGCATTATTTGTTCCATCTAATGTTTGCTTAAGATTTGTGTAGGTAGCTAGGGTTTGTTTTTAGGTTTAGGTGTAACAATAAAACCCTACAACAATGTGGGTATGATAAAGAGTGAAAGGAAATAGACATCATCGGACCCTAAAAGATCATAAGTGGAGCTATTGCAAGGACACTAACACCTAGTTTAGACACCAGGATTGGACACTCATGTCCTCATCTAGGTGGTCCTATCTAAATATATTCTAAATCCCATTTTCCAAAAAGAGGATACATATGTCAAATATAGCCTTCTCATCATGTTTCCTAGCCTAGAATCGCCTCAAACTCTGTCGATACAAGCTAAGTCACACTGATTTCCCTATTTTACACACTTTCTTGTTTCTTGCATGATAGACATTTATTATTACTATTATATTCATTTGATATTATTAATATGATTAAGATTTAAATTTATTTAAATCATTAGGCCTTTGCACTATACTCCAAATATGGGTGTTGTACCATATAGTTATAGAGATAGGTCGATTAGGTTGTGTATAGTATGAGCTCAGAGACAAGTCGATAGTAAATGGATGGGAATCGAATTTGGAATCTTGTGACTACATATTGGTGACTTATATTACTACATGAGAGTTATTTATTATATTCATGATGATCAAATTGTGTGGCACTCTTACAGAGCATTGTGGGTAGTATGGTTGGATGATCACTATCTGGATAATATTATGACTTTGTATTAAGTCATGGATAGGAATGCAAGTAAGATAGAGTGATAACATCCTAATAATGTGTAGAGAAAATTTTCCCTATAATAGGATGTACCTATATATCCCATTCATGTATTATCTTGTGTTACAAGGAGAGAGGGTCCATAGGGCCTCTCTATAATAAGGATGACCGTACTACTTATTTGGATTGGTTTGGTGGTAATTCCATATGATCCATGGGTAGGTGTTGTGGATGAAGGGATGACTACTTTTATAATTCTTGGTAGGCTCATATGATACTGATATGACTTACTACACCTGGATTGGTACCAATATCACTACTATAGGAACAGGTTCAAAGGATGTAAAATTTAGTGGTTCCTAAATCACGATCATATGGGTGAGACCTTGGGTATAGATTATTATGCCAACACATCCTTAAAAACTGAGATAAAAGGTATTTAAAATATCCAAACCTAACACCAACATCATGTCTAACCTTTTGGAAATCCTTACTCTTATAAAATCTAAACCAATATCAAGGAGGATCTTTGATCTCTTTGGTGCTTAATTTCTATAGATAATAATATATAAATGGGATAAGTATGAAGGTGAAATGATTCTTGGAAACTATGAATATCATAGATTACCCATATGAGAATATATAGTGGTGAGTGGAAAACGTGAAATTCAAGAAGCCACTTGCCCGAGGAGGTAGAGTGCATATCAAAGAATGAAAAACCCATTTAGAAGCTTGAATACATGAAACAACACCTCTTCGTCCTCTTCAACTATCTCAAAGCTCATATTGGAACTTATAATACACATGCCTCCTATATAGCACTACCAAGTCATGACTAAACAACAATCATCGAGTTGGGAAAGCTTAATTATATAGATAAAATAATTAAGGCTTCTATGGAATGAATTATACTAAATGGGTTTAAATATATTAATGACCTATTGAATACCTAAGAAAATTTTGAGGCTAACAAATTATCTTTGGAAAAATGGATAATCAATATGGAAGAATAAATAGCTCAATGGGAAGCACTAAGGCATTATGTTGAAGAGCTAAGTCTTATAGATAAAGGTTTTATGGTCATTGAGGATGTCTTGGATTATAAAGATATCAATGAGTAGTTCGATTTATTTAAGAGCATAAAATGGAATATTAACATGTTGAAGGATGATTTGAATAGCTCAAGGAGATGAAATATGAAAGTGAAGATAGACCCATAGAAATGTTTTTAATTATCATATCCTTGCATTTTCAATTCTTAAACAAGATGGTAATGTAACTTTTTCATCTTCCTATATTAATGATAAAATATTATGGAATAAAAACAAATATGATATATTCAATGCAAATAGCTTCATTGTTGTGGACATAAACAAGGAGAGAGACATTTAAAATGTGCTCAAGGAGTTGAATAATTATTTTCCAAATTTTTACAATGTTCCCTTGAGGTGAAACAAGTGATAGATTCCAAGGGAATTTGCTCCAACAAAATGGTAGTCCCATAGGAGAAGACCATTGTGAGTTTCCTTGACTAATTCTAGATGTATAAAATGAAGAAGGGAAAGGAAAATAACAAAGAGGTGGAAAAGGTAGAGTTGGTCCCAAGAAGCCCCTAGATAAGGCCTCTTAAATAAATTTGTAATGTAAGGTTACTTTTTAAAAACAACTTGAAACTTAAAATGACTTCTATTTTTGTAATATCCAAGTTAATTTTTGTAAAGATTTGAAAGGAATAAGAATATAAGGAGTAATATTGTTTGACCATAAATATGAAAATGAAATATTAAAGGGGACCTTTTTATGTTATTTTAAAAAAATCTTAAGAAGAAAAGGAATAAGAAACTTTTTTTTCTTTTCCAATAAGAAATGAGGGATTCTCTCTCTCTCTCTCTCTCTCTCTCTCTCTCTCTCTCTCTCTCTCTCTCTCTCTCTCTCTCTCTCTCTGTGTGTGTAGTGCCCACTTCCCTTTGACACTTTTAGATACTGATTTTGATACTATTAATCATATTATGGACACTATTATGTTTTGTTTTAGTATGATGGTTAGGTGTTAGATCATGGATTATTATTGATCTGGATTCAGTTAGTATGCATGATGGTTACTAGAGACATTTTGATATGTGGATGATGATAGACTGTTGACATGGACGCATTATAGATGTTGATTTGGACTTGTGACATTTGATATTTTGAGTAGAACTAGTATGGAATAATATAGATGATGATATAGTTAATTTATGAATTAAAATGATAATGTTGAATTCTTGATATTGTTGTGATTCATGTGCTAGATGATCTTGAAATGTTGTTTATATCATTTTGGATGTTCTGATATGGCCACGAGGCCGAAGGAGGTATTTACATTTTGTAGGTTAAAAAAATCACAACAATGTTGGGGACTGGAGACTAACCATATTAGAATTCTGGGTGAAATCGACAAGGTCACCATGGCAACTATTTTTGTGTGTGTGTGTGTTTGTTGGGATGGGGGCAATTTCCATTATATGTGACCATGGGACATGTATTTTATTAATGTGTTTCTTTTTATTTATTGTTGTTTGTATTTTATTAGTAATGTGTTCCTTCTTGTAATTAATTTAAATGTGGTAGATTAATGTGAGAGATTATATAGTTAAACTTTAATTAAATTAAAGTGGGGACATGGAATGTAATTAATGAAGTTGTTGATTTTAGATATTAAAGTGTAAGAAACATGTAAGATTATGTAGGCATATTTTGGAAGGTTTAACACTTCATCTCATTAGAATTTGAATTTGTCCTTGGAGGCCAAATTTGAGGCTTGTGGGACAAGTTAAACTTGTCCCATACCTCTTAAAATGATCCAATAACTATACATATGGTTTGGAGGTTAAAATTAGGAATTTTTATTGCATTATGAAGTGACAATGTGTAAGTTTTAATTGCACTTCCCTTACATATTTTTAATTCAGTCCTTTTTGAGTATGGGTCATTTTGGAGTGTGTAAGTCATATTGTCATTTTATTTATTGTGATTTGGTGAATGATGTTGACTTCCTCTTGGGGTTGAGGAAGAATGATGTGGCATCCCACATGGATCCACATCATCCTCTTCTCTTCCCTCTCCTATAAAAGTGAAACTCCTTGCTTGTTTATGGTTGTTGAAACTTTGTTGTTTTCCTCTTGGGGTGCATTTTCTTTCTTGTTGTTTTGGGAGCTTGTTATGGAAGGAGTTGGAGTCATTGCATGCTTGAACCTTGCTGATTTTGGACTGTATTTGGAATTTTGGAAAGATTGTGAGCTTGGAACAAACTCCAATATGGAGAGGTAGGATCTTGAGCTATGTTTTACATGTTTTTCTTTCTCTTGCATGTATGTTTAAATGGTGAATGTGTTTTGTGTTCTTGGCTGGTTGGGTAGACTGCTTAGGACATGGTGTAGGAGAAGGCTATGGGGGGGCATTTCCAAAGGGGGTTTAATTGGGAGAAACTTTGGGGGGCAGGGGCATAAGGAGGGGTTGGGAGATATAAGGTTTATGGGATTTGATATGTTTTTGGCGGTATGATTTAGGTGGATGCCCAATTCCAAATAGGGAGGCATAAGTAGTTCCCCATAGTTCCTTGCTCTTGTTGGCTTGCTTGATCAAGCCTATGTGTTGTGTGAATAATTTCAAATGTAGTTGTGAACTGTTGTCTTTGCTTGGACTGTATTTCTTATTGTTGTATGCATGTGAAGAATATTGTATGTTTGTTGTGGAAGCCATTGTTGCCATGAGTTGATTTTCATTCTCTATTTCAATATGGTTGGGGATCGGGGCCAATGAGGAAGGATGGATTCTCCTTCTCATTTGATGTCTTGGTTGGGTGGAGAGTGTTGCCTTTCCCCTTCCTTGTTGTGATAAAAAAAAAAAAAAGATGGAGAAATCAGCATGTTGTTGTTTGGAGCAAGAATAAGTTACGATTTGTGAGTCCCATTATTTTGAGAAAATTTTATTATAACCTTTCCCACCTTGATTGGATGAGTTGTATAATGTTTGCAATGTGAAGACACTTGTGTTGGCAATGTAAGATTGAAATTGGATTGAGAAATGTAAAGGAGATTTATAATTGTCATCTGTTTTAGGAAGAGAAATGTAAATGATATTATATGTATTGTATTTTATATTTTGAAACCAAATCAAAATGGAAAAATGATAAGTTGTAGAGATGTAGTTGTTGAATCAATAAAAGATCGCATCTTCTCCTCAAGTTTTCAGTGATTATTGGAACCAAAATTGTTGTTAAAGATTGAAAATTGTTGTTTGGAAAAGAAGCATGCATGTATGAAACAAAAGACAGTATATTGTTCTCTTGGAATGAGTTGCATTTAGAAATAAGACCTTGCAAAATTATTATTGAATGGTTGATTGGTTTTAATTAAATGTATTTGACTAGTTTAGGGATCATGTGTACCTTTAAAAGACAAAATTGATAAACAAATTTAAGAGAAACAGATTCATAGTTTTTAACTTCATTCGCAATGCACATTTTAATAAAAATGAGCAGTTCAAACTTATACCAAACAATAA
The DNA here is from genome assembly GCA_018340775.1 of Taxus wallichiana var. yunnanensis. Classification (NCBI taxonomy): domain Eukaryota; kingdom Viridiplantae; phylum Streptophyta; class Pinopsida; order Cupressales; family Taxaceae; genus Taxus; species Taxus wallichiana. The sequence goes on along the minus strand of CM031242.1, from coordinate 617,003,716 downwards.
GTTATGAAACATGGAAATTTAGACCTAGTAAGACTTAAAGGATTCAAATTGACCTCAACGTTTAAGAATGAACCTTGAGACCATGTAAAATCAAATTGGGAACTTACACAATCATTTTTCCGTCTATTGCCGAAAAATGCAACCTTGAACAAATTAGACAAATCAACTTCCTAAAACACTCTAAACCCTCCCTAGACTGATCCTCCATGTCTTTTTGACATGTTGAGTGAAGGAGGAGTTCTAATTTAACCAAATTGAGAATTTGAAAACTATCAGTTCACTAATTAAAACCCTATAGATTGTTTTCATTAAATTTACCTCTCAAACTTCATCAATTTCTAAAATTAATGATTCTTGTGCAAATAGGGCATCGAGATCTTTCTGAAAAGTCCTCGTTTTCCCAAAACTGAGATTTCTAGCTCAAGTTATGGCCATTTGAAGTTTTACTTCAATTTGACATTCAAAAAATAATAAGATTTAATCTAACTATAGAAAAATTTAAATTTGGACTTTGGAAAAAAATTCCCAAAGGTCCACGGCCCCCCATCCTCGTAACTAATCGGGGCCTACGTGGCACCACAGGAGGGTGGACAAATTTAAAAACTTACACCTTTGAAAATTTGCCTTGGGAAAATTTTCTCATTTTACCTCAAACTCATCATGGCATGCAGCCCGAATCACATGCTGCCACGTGGCACAGTGGAAGGGTGGACCGAAAATTGAAACTTATGCTTTTGAAAAAATTTACTTGGGAAAAATTTTCATTTTCCCTCCGTCGGCCCGTAGCCAATCAAAGGGTGACATGTGTCCTCTAGGGGCTGAGGTGGAGGTGTGGTTCATTTTAACTTTTTATCCCTTTGAAAAATTTTGGGAAAAAATTTCATTTTGGCACTCGCCGCCATGACCAATGAGAAAGTGCCATGTGGCACTTTGGGGGTGGCAGCGGGTGGGGCGGAACCCTTTGTTGTTTTGAGTTTTGGCCTTGAGAAAATTCCTTATATTCCTCCCACGGCCCTTAACTCCACCTTCTCCCTCATCCTTTCCTTCTACCACGGGCGCGCGGGCTTGCACGTCCCCTTCTTCCTCTTGGTCTCCCATTGGCATAGTGTGCCAAATCAACCCGCCACTCTACCCTTCCCTTATCCTCTTTCGCTCGGTGCCAGGACTCAACACGTTTCCTCCTAGGGACCCGCAAGGGCATGAAATACTTTTTCCCTTTTGCTTTGCATTGGGAAAATTTCCCTATGTCGCACCGTGACCTGCCATACTACCCCAAGGCGCATTCCCCTCCTCTTGCCATGTGTCCCACTAGGAAAATTTTCCCTAGAAACTCCACCCACTCATATCTTGAGTTCTGTAAGGAGTTAGAAGGACTTCCTTATATCACCGAAAGGTGAGAAAATTTCCTATCCATTGGGAATGGTTTAGGGAAATTTTGGAAGCGTTAAGTAAGAGAAAAATCCAGTTGAAAACTTTGAGCCTGTTAGAGAGTAGGCATGGGGGTAAATTACTCCTGAACTTGACTAAAACATGTAACCCTAAAATTTGAACCCTGTGAACTTGATATAAGTTAATAAAGGAAACTTGTGTTTTGGTAAATAGGATTTGTTCTGAAACTGTTAGTGAAAATTGATGTTTAACAACCTGAATGTAGATACTTCTAATAAAAAAAATTATTCCATAATTTTCTAGCTAACCCTAGGTTGTTTCTTAGGTCTCAAGTGGTTGTTTAAACGGACATTCTCTCTCTCTCTCTCTCTCTCTCTCTCTCTCTCTCTCTCTCTCTCTCTCTCTCTCTCTCTCTCTCTCTCTCTCTCTCTCTCTCTCTCTCTCTCTCTCTCTCTCTCTCTCTCTCTCTCTCTCTCTCTCTCTCTCTCTCTCTCTCTCTCTCTCTCTCTCTCTCTCTCTCTCTCTCTCTCTCTCTCTCTCTCTCTCTCTCTCTCTCTCTCTCTCTCTCTCTCTCTCTCTCTCTCTCTCTCTCTCTCTCTCCCTCTCTCTCTCTCTCGTCTCGTGGAATCATGTCTTTATTGGCCTTCCCATTTTTTGAAATGTTTTCCTACTCATGGATAGTGACTAGAGGGAATGATAATAGGATATTCAAGGTCCAAGAAGGTCTGGACATATGATGTCAAAGCATGCACATGTTCCTCCAATTGTTCCTAAGTTTCTTTTCCTTTCTCATCTCAAGCAACTAACCTAGCAGTGGTTTCTTGAAAATTATGAATGTCCTCCTCATGACTTGATTCTCCAAGAGGAAACCTATCATAATTATATATTTACATTTTAGTTTTGTATTTTCCAACCCTTAGATGATATATCTCAATGAATTGATATCCAAAAGAATTTTCCATTAGTGGAGAAGTGATCTTAGCCTTCCGAGGAGTAGGTTTGAGTTTCCAAAGCTCATGAGAGATTTGGATCACTGAAGTCTTAACCTTGGAAACAGCTTTTTATTGATCACTTGTGAGATTCTAAAACTAAGAGAAAACAAGCCCTATGGAAGAAGGTGATTCTTGAGCTAAATATTTTACTATGTGCTAAAGAGGAACCATAGTCCGACTAAGAATAAGAGAAGTTTCACTTAAATTTCCCATGTGAGATACACATAAAGTGTGGGAGACTTAGGAAGGAAATATGTTTATGGCTCAAGATATTGAGATTGGCTTCTATGTGGTGATGCAATAAATTCTCCATGATCAAGAGTGGGATTTTTACCCTTCTTATTGGTAGCTTCAATGAGAAGACTCAGCTTAAGGTGATGCAAGTGAAATTTATTGGGGAACCTATACCTCCTAAGAAGTGCATTCATCTCTAGGGACCTGTTGACCTTTTTATTCACAATTTTTTCCATCATTATCTATCAACAAGTCTATATTTGGTAGAAGAAATGGCCTGAGTGCTATTAGAAATAGTCTAGAGCTGCTTAGTAGAAATGGTCTGAAGTTGGTAGTAAAAATGGTCTTGTTATCAACTAATTTTGACTTCACAAAATTATAATGTGAAAATTTAAAAAAAAATCGGAAGTGTCCTTTCTCATGATTTATCACCTTCATCATGATCGTTTTATTCTCCTGATCATTTTGGCCTTCATTTTGTCCATTTTGGATAAGTACTTCTCCCACTATGTCGCAAACCGTGTTTTAATTAATTAATTAATATTTTACCTTTTTATTTAATAAAATTAATTTTATTAATTTTAGGGTTTTTAATTAATAAATATTAATTTAATCCTCATAAAATTTGTTCAACAAATTTGGAAGAATTTTTCTCATTTTCTCCAATTACCGTGGGCAATTAAAATTCCACTTCCAATTGTTATGAATTCCAAATTAGCTCTCCACTTCCATTTTTCCCTTTCCTAGAAAAGCTTTCATTTTCCCCCACTTGTGGGAAATTCCCTTGTTATTTTCCAACCCAACTAGATGTCAAATAGAAAAATATCTCCCATTTTCCCATGTGGAGAAATGGAGGGGAATTTTCAGCCTACTTTGCCATTGTCATGGGCAAACGGTTAAATTTCTCCTCTATTCTCCTAGAAATTAATGCCCACTACCCGAAGAAATTGGGAATTGGTTATTAATGGGAAGAAGGAAGAAGCGGTTACAAATTAAGAAAGCTTCTGGGATATTCACAACCTCTCTCTGTGAACTCTACAAAGAAAAGATTTGAAGCTTTTCATTTCCAACTTCTTATTATTTCCATGTGAAGAAACGTTTATACATTTTCAAGGATTTGGTTACATAAATCAAGGAGAGCAACACATATAGCCAAGGAGAAGGAGGATTTATCGAGTATAAATTCCACACATGGGTAAAGAGAAGGATGTCCACGCATTGGCCAAGGTAAAATAAAATGGTTTCCATGCAGCCAAAGGCCCAAAAATTCACGCATAGCTATCAAAGATCAATCCAAAATGTAGTCTTTAAAAATAGAAGTATTGTTCACCAAGAAGTCCATTAGAAAATCTCGCACATTCAAGGAGGAAAGAAAAATCACACTCATGTAGCCCAATGCAAATAGGTCGAGCATGAAATGCAATCACCAACACAAACTCCCTCTAATTCTATCAATAATAGAGAAAGTGATTTTTCTCATGCTCATGTGGGTGTGAAATGGATGGCAATTTTCATGCAACTCGATTCATTTTGATCATAGGCTCTTGCATGGTGCTCAAAATTCAAACTCAAGTTCGAAACTCAAGACTTTTGAATTCTTTTTGTTGTTCGTTCGTTCATGTCATTCCCAAGCTCGAGCATGTTTGTGAGTGTTCATGGAAACCCCACTATTTCCCATCTCCATTAGCCACTCAATCATTCCCAAGCTCGAGCATGTTTGCGATCGGTGATAGTTGTTCGCCAAGTTCATTTCAAAGATTGTAACCCCACTGTGATTTCCCATCTCCATTATTGTGTTCTTGTCGAGCTAAATTCTTAAAGAAATTATTATAGGGCTTTAAAATTGTGATTTTATTGTCTGTGGAAAGCATCTTGCCATGCTTTTATTTTTCAAATAGACAAGACTTCAACTCATGGTTATTCATCTACCCTAAATATAATGCACAATCAAAATGGAGACCTAGGCTATTAAATAGCTCACCATAATGTGAAATCATTTTCTTTGACTCGGTGATAGGATTGTAAGCATTAAAATTGTCATCCTATCCATAGAGTTCATTTCTTTGCAAATGAGTAAAAATATGGATGCATTCAGAAATTATTTTTAGTTTGAGGGAAAATTTGGGAGAAATTTGGTTCCACATTTTCAAACCTTAAAGATGGATCATGTTCTTGTGGAGATTATTGGTAATGGTAAATTCCAATTAGAATTTTGGAAGAAAATCTATTATATGTTTGTATGGCTTTAAAATTGTGTATTTTATCATTAAAGTTCTCATAAATGGCCCTAGGAACTAGCCCTGGTTGATGATGTTTGATTTAGTTCTACAAATTCCATCATCAATCTTGAGGGCCATGTTTAAATTTTTTTGATCAAATCATTGATCAAGACTTCATATTCATGGTTATTCATCTACCAATCTATAATTAGTTTGTGAATATAATGCAAAAATCCAATATCCTCTGGTTTTCAATCAAAATGGAGACACTAGGCTATACATAATGTAAAAATCACTTTCATAATGTGAAGAGATAATCATTTTCTTTTGACTCTACTAGATCCAATTATTTCTTTCAAGGAATCTTTTACTTTTATCATACCCTGTGGATGGATATTTCATATTCTAAGAGATTAAAATTGTCATCCTATCCATAGAGGTATCTTGAATTCAAATGTGAGGGACATGCTTTCTTTGCAAATGAGTATAAAATATGGATGCATTTCATGACATTATGAGATAATGTAATTTTCAGTTTCTCACCTAATCATGATTTCAACAAGAAATCTAAGAAAATGAGCATTGGGAGAAATTTGGTTCATGCACAATTGCCTAAGGACATTTAAACCTTCCATCAAGTTATCCTCTACTTCAATGAGCGTTATTCAAATTGGTATTTTACATGGATAGACATTTTATTCCTTCCATCAATCCTGTCATGATGTTTTGACATCTTCATAATCAAGTTTATGAATTGTAGGTATTTTTCGACTTGCTTCAACCAAGTGAACCACCTAAAGAAGAGAAGATGTATAGTTCTATTTTGGATATTTCAATTGCAAAATCTAAATCTTAATGTTTGGTGTCATTCTATTCTACAACTCTCATAACCAATAATAATGGTCAGCTTTCTAGTTTTATGTTAAAATGGTAAAAGTTCTCATTTTTTTATTATTGAAAATAATGGCCCTTGTTTACAAAAGAACGCTGAAATTAAGCAAGAGAACCTAGTTGATGATGTTACAAAAGTTCAAAGTTCTACAAGATGAATCATAACGAAAATTACTAGCTTACCAAAAAAACAAACAAGGACTAGAAATAAACTTTTGTTTTGATCAAATCTTCCATTGATCCACAAAGTACCATGCCTCATATTACCACTTTCCTTATCAAAAAGTATAAATCTCAAGAACTTTTGACATCAAACTCAATAAAGATGGAAATGTTGTAATCATGTCAAGTTTTGGCCTTCCTATTAGATATCTTCAATTTGTTTTGTGAATCATTTCATTTTCAACATCCAAATTCATGAGAACCCTTCTCCACATTCCAGACCTTTTAGGAGGTCATGAGCAATTTCAAATCATGAAATCCAATATCCTCCACAGTGTGAACCGGTCTCCAAGGAAGAGGCTAAGTGGGGGCGGGAGCAATAGAAGGGGGAATGGGAGAAGATGTAATGTGGGGGTACCCGGCGGTGGTGGGGGAAAAGAAGAAACACTCAAATCGAGCTAGGGAGGATGGGGAGGTAAACACTTTGGGCATGTCACTAAAAATCCTAGCTTTCAAAAAACCTCATCTTTAGGAGAGAGATAATCAAAGTATGGGGGAAACATAAAGCCCCATGAAGAAATTAGTGCATACCTAGATCCGTATCATTATTTTCTTTTGAGCTAAAAGGAATCTTTTTGTAGGTCTTTCCTCTCATATCAAATGTGGATAAGATATTTCCTATCTAAGCCCTCCAAGAGATGACAAACATTTAAAATAAGTCTATAAGACCTTCTATCCATTGAAGGGATCCTTGAATTTTACAAAACACATAGAGGCTCTGACATGCTTTCTTTGGAAGTGTTATACCACTCAAGTCATAGAATATGTTCCTAGCTCAATATTCTCTTTCCATTTCATGATTCATTATGAGGACCCCCATCTTCTATGCGGTGAAGCATTCCTTCTCTCACCTCAATTCATGATTTCATAGATGAAATCCCTGTGATATTGTGGATGAGCATAATCGAGCATTCATTAAAACATGTGAGAGGAACAATTCTCACAATTTTTTCCAGGACATTTACATTCCTTCCATCAATTTTCATCCTCTCCACTTGAAATTCTTGATTCATACTATCGATTATTATCAAATTGAGGAACCAATACTTTAAATTTGAGAATGCTCAATCAAAAATGGTTAACCTAAATAATATTCTAGGTAGATTTTGGAATTGTTTTGAGGTTTAGGGATGCTTTATTGTCAAGGCTTAATGCCATAATTTGCAACCAAGTGAACCTCCTGAAGAAGAGAAGATGTTTGAGACATTGGAAAGGTTCCTTGATCTTTTGGAATGAGCAAAATGGAAGATTAATGATATTTAGGTCTCACTTCAATGGATGAGGAGATATTTTGTGTCATTCTCGGACCCCCAAAGATTTAATGAGTGAGAGTTTGAATCCATTTCTCATACGATTGAGATATCCCAAGGTTTCCTTTAAACCCCACTTTTAATGGATAAGGCATTGGGTCTTGTTTTATGTTTTAAAATGATATTTTAAAGTGATGTTATTGTTAAACTCACTTTTAGTAGACTTTTGATCACTTAAGTGATTTCTAATTTCAAGTTACTTTTTAAAAGTTAGTTGAAAAATTCAAAGTCACTTAAGGTGCCCTAATTTAATGTTCATGTAAACCCTAACTACCTTGTAACCAAATTTTGGGTTATAAAAGGAAGTTAGGGGATCATTTGTAAGGGTGACTTTGAGAGAGGAGAAGAAAATACTTTTGTGTGCAAGCTTTGTTTCAAGAAATAAATTTTGTGTTCTTTTGTGAAGACATTTTGGAGAGTTAATGAAATATGAACTTTGTGTCCTATTCATTATCTCTTGTAGCATTTGATGTTCTTATGTTCATTAGATGTTAGTGTTTAAATCTTGCATGCAAATACTATATTTGATCTTATTATCAACATTATTAATTTGTTGTTCTTGTTCACAATGATCAAGCTCTGATATCTACTTGCTCATGTGTGTTCCCTTTCATTTATTCTTGTTTAATTGATTCAAACTCTATTTTATTTGAGTTAGTTATTCATTGTTCTTCTTCTTCTCTATGCAATATTAGGCTTTGTTTTTACCTAACTATTATATGCTCCTTCCATCCATTTATTTCCTTCATTCCATTCCATTTCCCTCATTCACACTTCTTTCCATTTGATGTCCCAAAACACCCCCACATACAATTTTGAATGTATAGATGTAAATATAGTTTTGGTTTTCAATAAAGGAAACCTCACCTTCATTGAGATGGAATTTTTCCCTGATCATGTTACATTACATTTGCATGTGTGTAAATCCATTTACTAATAGGTCCAGAGCATGTACAAATGGTCTAGAGTTGGCCATAAAAATGGTTCAAAGTGGTACAAATGGTTCGAGTTGGTTATGGAAATGGTCACGAGATGAAAATGAGGGCCATTTTTATCCTTATTTAGTAATATTTTGTGTTTCAAAGGATTTAATATCAAATAATGGTGCCTCCAAAGTCATGGCAACTCACTTTTGGCAAGGTTGATATTTACAAATTGTAATTAGGTTTCACATTCGAAATGTACTAGTTTTATAACTTTCATAAAAATACTACTCTTCTCGGCCTCTCCAAGACTCATATAACTTTATGTAGTATCTTAAGATCACTAATATAATATCTTTCAATTTTCAGGTCCTAACTCAATTGTCTTGGCCATTTTTCAAGAAAGCAAAGTGAAAAGTTGGCATCTCCATCTACAGTGAAAAGGGTAGTGAGGAGGACTATATTAAAAAAATACACTTCAAATCAATTCTAGGGGTGATAATTATTTATACATGATCTTAATACATTAAGGAAGTTTTATACCAATTTTGGGAGCCAACCAAGGTCATCTTGGGCATCAAAATCATGATAGAATTCAAGACTAATTAACATCTAAGTTGTGGGCATTTTTCGGATTGTCATAAAAATATCAAGTTTCCTAGCCTCTCCAAGGATCATCCAAGTTTATATAGGTTCTTAAGACCCCCATGATGGTATCTTTGAGTTTCATATCCATGCTCTTTAATCTTTGACCTTAAACACTTTTCAAAAGTAAAAACTACCATGAAGAAAACTATGTTGGGTGGAAATGATCTTTAAATACTCATAACTTTTGATCCAAGTCACATAATAAGACAAAATTTATATTTTTTTGAAAGTTCAAAGAATAATACATGATAAATTATTTTGAGCCACATTAAAGGATATTGATGGGCCAAAAATGTAAAAAATGATCATGTGGGCATTTTAAGATCTAGGTCTACAAAAAAACATTTAATGCCCCTATTGCGTTTGCATACTTGAATGTTCGGAGGTCCTTGGTGGTTGGAGAGGTGGGTGGATCTACTGATGGTAGTTTTTCCTCTTCCCCTTATCATTTTTTTCTATATATGGTAGCTCATATCTCATTGAAATAGATTTTTGTTGAATGCGAGGTTATGTTTTCCTTCATGTAACCAAGTATTATGAGTTGTAGGCCTCTGATAGAAGCTTTTGTAATGCATCCAAATCCTTCCAAGTGATTGTAATAGACTGTGCATATTTATAAGCAATAATATGATGTTGAATGTGGCTTGTATATGCCCTTTGTCTTATATTATTATCTCCTTTCCTCTCTATTGTTTTCATTTCATGTTGTGTATGGACTATATCTGCATGGCTTCTAGTTCATTATGTCATATATGTAGGGATTCAAGTTGAGGAAGTTGTAGAGTTGTATTGTGGTTGGTATATTCCCTCTCATCCTTACATGCTTATTTATTGTTTTTAAGACTTGGGGAGATAGATCCCTTTTATTTGGTGTTATCACCACTATTTTATCTTAGTTTTCCTTTCATGCATTCCTCCTTCCCATTTTCCCTTATAGATTTATAGCTTAGATTAGGAATAGTGTTAGCATTAGTAAGATAGGTAGAGGAATCCAACCTTCTCTAGAGGTTGATCTCATGCACTCAAGTCCCATATTAAGAGATCAACCCATGTTTTAGTGGTGTGTTGAGCCTATCTCTAGCAATAGTGTAGCTTCAAGTGACAACAGACCTTTGGAACCTTGATATATACCTTGTTCCCTAACTATTCTAGTTTCCAACTAGAAGATGAAGTACATAGTGATCTTTAGAAGTAGTGAATTCAGCTAGTTTCTTGAGAAACCATATCTTTGACTATTGGAGAACTGCTTCTATTCAAAATGAGACATTTGTATTCTTTACCACTAACCAATTTATTGGTGGTATAGGATGATGTTGGATTGATTTCATATAACTTGGCTCATATAGGTCGCTGCAATTATCAATTAGGCCCTCGGTGACCCACTCTAATTGGTAGTCTTTAATTTTTGAATTGTCATCCTCATGAAGGCATGTTTCTGAACTTCCATTTCATCAAAACAATCTTCCTAGTATTATTTCACCTTAGGTTGATGAGAAGCACAAATCCTTTCTTCAACCCCTAAATATTGTCTATTTTTAAATAATTATTGTTTTAAGTAAGCATGCAAGTTGAATGGACTCAATTAATGACTCAATATTACAGAATCTATTGAATTTTTCCCAAGTATATGCCAAAATGAATTGGGAAGACCAATCTCTTAATATTTTTCTTTGTACTTGAGATGGACTTTATCCATTTTCCAAAGACAACTCAATGAGAATTATCTTATCACTTGGGAACCATGGGAGTTTCATGGGAGCATTTTAAAAGCTACCAATATGAATATATGATAAGGTTTTAAATTTTATGAATTAGCTTCCATACTTTGTATCTAATTCACAAGCCTTCCTTGATAATATTTCATTTATATTACCTTCTAATCTCCTAACAAAAACATGACAAAAGCATCATTTTCCCTAGTGTAGTGTCATTTTTTCTCGCATAGAGGAAGTTACAAATAAACCTGATACATTGGAGCATTTGTGGGAATATTTATCTTGGTAGATATCTTGGGCCAATTCTGCAAGGTTGTGACATCATATACTAGATAAGAATTCATGGTGAACTTCTTAGTCCTCTCCAAGTTGATCAGTTGAGAGTGCAAGTTGTCACTTATAATTTGACTCCAATCCATCTTTTGAGTACCCTTTGTAGAAATCAATATGAATTGATCCATCCACCAATATAAGTCCTTAGTGGATGCTTCTCCCATTAAATGGTTTATCATGATGATGCAATCTAAGATTTCCTCTATGAAATCAAATTGGGAGAAGCTTTTGGAAAGATAAGTGAGTTTTGAGAACTTTTCATCTAGTTTCTCATATTCAATCATTACAAATAGGATTCTTTTATTTCCCATTCAATTATGTAATTTGTTGTGTTTGTAATTATTGTGTTGTTAGGCTAGGAATACCAAGACATAGGGAGATCCCTTCTAGAGACAATATAGCCACAATGGAACCTTCATCTATAGTGACTATATGACTATTTGGTTCATAATTGTCGGCAAAATAATTAACAAAGTCAGTGTCTTTAAGAGACAATGTGAATCTTGTATCTCGGTAAATACCACTATGATAAATCTTATTACCCATTATAGTCTGAATTCCTTCCTCCATCTTTCTCAAGTCTTCAAAATTCATGTTATCTACATTATTATCTCCCACATTTTCATATTCAGAGATCAAAACAAAATGGGATTGTAATTAGAATAATTGAACTTCATCATTGGATGCTTTTGTATCAAAATGTTGTGAGATGAGTATTCATTTGGGAGAGGGATAAAATGTGAGTTTTTGAGTGCTTCTAATGGTTTTCAATGGTATTTTGGCTACTACACAATATTAATCAAAAAAAAGTAAAATATTATAACTTATCATTCAAGAGAGGAATCAAATGAAGGGAGTTTGGAAGAGGGAGCTTCAGTCAAAATTTCAAGAAATTTGATCCATGGAGTCTCTTGGAATGAGCAAAATGGTTTTTAGCTAAATAGGGAAAAAAAGGCTTTTCCATATGAAAGCTTCTTTTGTGGATTAAAAATAAATTATTGCATGTATACACATAATGTTAGGATCATCTTGAAGGTGTTTTGGAGAGGAACACTTGGAGTAATTTTCAAGAGGTTTTTCCCATGGAATCACCTTTGGGAATGAGAAAAAATATGTTTCATAGAACTAGGGCACCAGCTTGGTCTTTCATGGAGTTTAGAGAAAAACTAACTACACTTTTGTTCTATTTCTTTATTACTTTCTTTTATTTTTCATTGGGAACTTTGGAGGGAAAAATTTCAAAAATCACTTAAACAAGTTGTGGAGATTGGGATTTGCTCATGCAAAACTAAAAATACACCCAAGTTTGCAATGGAGGGTTAGAAATGCATGCTAATAGGAGGCATGCACACTTTGAGTGAAAAGAAATTTATATGCGTAAAATACATGAGCCTCATCAAAATTGTGCATTTTTGCTAGATGGAAGTGTATGAGAGTTAAAACAAGGAGGAGGGAAGCCAAACTTGAATCTTTGGTCAACCTAAATGGACCAATAGGAGATGTGTGCACTTTTAGGTGTGGAAAAACATAACATTTAATACCAAAAAATTCATAGAGCTGCTTAAAAGTGCACAACATTCACTTAAGTGACTTTAAGTTGTTGACATCATCATCCCAATGAATAATTAGAACAAAAAGTAACTTTTCTCCTCTCGGATCAAAAATGGAAGTTTCATGGGGCTATAATATATCATTTTGACTAGAAAATGGACAAATAATCCATTCCCAATAGTTTCAATGCTTTTAAATTCTTGTGTTTTTAGTTTTATGCCAAAACCTACTAATGGCCAAAGTGACCATAAGCAGATGACAATGGGTTTTTGGTTATCAAGGAAGATTGAGATGACTGGGATCAAAACCCATGATTGGATTATGTAGTGGACTCCATGAGCCTTCCTTTGGATACTTGTAAATATTATGAATCCATCTGGATATTTTTCAATCATTTGTACCATATTAGTATTATTTTGGGACCAAAACACCTTATGCCATAACAAGCCCAAAATAATTATTATTCCTAGAACATATCCAATGCTCCCATAATCCGACTTTGAGCATATCAATGTGATGTAGACTCTAAGAAATTTCCTTTGAATGCACATAGGACACCTAAAATCACATAGAACTCACACATGACCATTCACAAGTTGACATACGAAAGGGGAAAAAATTGTAATATTGGCCAAATTTCTCAAAGGGGAGACAAGTTTTTTTAGGGTTGTCAAGAAAAATGAATTCGGCATTTGCATTCTAACACTACACGATCAACATAATCACATTTTGAGATCATTACATGGAGTTATAGTTATCTATTGGGAAGTTTCAATATGTAAATCATTCTTAATCAAGTTTGTTATAAATTTAGGTTTTTTTGTCTCACTTATAGTTGATCTCTACCTTGGGAAAACTCAAATAAAAACCTCATTTGTTATAATTTTACACTCAAATCTCTTTAATGGTAGTCACCTTCACTTTTCACTTTAGGAAACTATCCCCATAAGTTGAGATAAGAGAGGTGCAAGTATTTAGGTGTAAAATTTCTTCTATGATTAAGTTGAGAAAAGGATCTTCATACATAGGTTTTCCCAAGCTTGAAAAAACTATGAAAAAAGAGATCCCGATGAGGAAAACTAAGATTGTGTCATGTGGTGCAATCCTCAAGATATGAGGTCTAAAATTTTGAGCTAAAAAAGGGGGAAATGGATATGGAAGAAAAAATCCTAGATCTTATAGAAATAAGATGAAGCCACATGACACTAGTCACATGTTTCCACGTGGACCAATGATGGGTGATCAAATTTCACATAGAGTTCAACAAAATTAGTGTAATATCCTCTTCTCACCAAAAATTCTTAGCCAAATTTTGTTTCTCGACGGCTAAGGGAAGAATAAAAGGGAAACTTGTCATAATAAATTAATCATAAAGTACATCTTAAAATATTATTATAAGCACTTTATTAATTTATTAATGACAAAGTGAAAAAAGAAAAAGAAAGAAAAGATAAAGTGATAAAATAAAATTAGGAGTCACTTTATTTATTTTATTTTCCCCAAGGAAAATGTGACCCATATGGAGGAGGAAAAAGGTAAAAGAAAATATTAAATGCAGCCAAAGAAATTTGATTGGTGGTTATGGGTGGCAAAAAGGCCAAAAATTGTTATAAAAGCAAGTTGACTTGCAAGGGAAAGACATCTTTTGCATTTTGACAAATTCTAATTTTTGGTAGAGCTTGTATGCTTTCCATAAAAACTCCAAAGGACGAAAACCCTTTGAAGTTGGCTTTAGAGGATGAAAACCCTCTTTAAGCTTAGAGAGAAGAATGAAAACTCTTCTTTCTTTTGAGAGGGAGTTCTATTCAGGAGCTTCCATTGGTGTTCAAAGATATATTTCAAGATTTTTTCCTAGCAGTATTTGAAGACAAGATTTGCATATTTGAGCTAGGGTTTGAAGGGAGAACATTGTAGCTGAGTTCTACCTTTAATTTCCAGCTCTTTCATAGTGGAGTGACCCATATTGTGAGCAGTTTGGAGTGATCTGGAGCTGATTTTGATCAGATCTGATTTGCAGTTTATTAATCACATTTTTGGAGATAAAATCAGCCACTTTGCATAATTTTTGGGCCATGGAATTTCTATTTTTCAACTGTGTCCGAGGAATATCATCTCTGAGATTTTTAATTAAATAAAATTTGTCCTTAAATTAGGTTTTAATCTGGTATTTTATGATGTTCTCTAAAAAAATTTTGATTGATTTTATTTCATTGATTTTTTCACTTTTGAGTGACTTCCATCTCCTAGGCAAGTCACATTTTTGAGTAATATTTAGATATGCATTTTATTCTTTTTGTATATTTTATACCCCTTGTTATTTTGGTTGGGATTTATCACTTATTCCATTTACGGGTAGAATTTTTTCCATTGGGGACACTATAGTAGTATCAAAGCAAAGTGTATTCTCCCAAAGATGTGAAGGAAAGAAAATAAATCAGATTTGAATGCAACCAGGAAAATTCCTATAATTTATCATAGAAGGAATACTCTAAAGAAGGTGGCGATGGATGAGTATGATCAAAGAGCTCCTCCTACATATAAGCTAAGATTCATGTAAGAATTGATTACAAGGATTCAAAGAGAGTTACACTAGACTATAAGGGAATATCAAAGGGAAATGTGTGATCCATTAAAAGGATCAATTAGTGACCTAGCTAAGGTTCTAAAATGGTATAATATATTAGGTAACCAAGTTTCCACCACAATGGTGAAGGAAGCTAATCTGACAAAAAAACACCCTTCAAGCCTCCACCTCAAATATTCAGAGACAAATTTCTTCAAAGAGAGGAATAACTGATCGAGGTAGATGCTCCTAAAAATTTTGAAGACGTAGAGGCATGGGGTAAAGAGTATGCATACCTTAGTTTCAAGGTAAGAGCTATGTTGTTTTTTAGTGATTTCTGTGAGTTGAAGAATAGTAAGGGAGCAAGGCGTAATGGTCAAACATCATCAAAAGGCCATGGAAAAAAACACTCAACCATAGAGGGAAGAAAAACCTCCATTTTGAATAAGGTCCAAGAACATGTAAAGGATCAACTACAAAGTGGATAACTCATGATGAAATTCAAAGGTACAACTCCCCTCTATAGCAATCCTTCTAGGTGAAAAATAGGATTCCATCATGCAATTTGAAGGAGAAGAAGCTTCAATGGAAAAATTTATGACTTATAATGAGAAAAAAATTGTACTAGTGGGCAGCAAGGTATGAGGAATGGTACTCCTCAAGTGGTGGCAGCCAAGAGCATGGAAGGTTCCTTCAAAAGAGAGCAGATTGCACGAGATGTGGATTATGTGGTAAGTGGTACATCTTTTATTTTATTGCAGCAGTGTTATCATGATGATATTCCACCCATTTTGGACAAGAATGCTAGGGAAGTGGTACAACAAAGTCAAGTTATCATGAAGATAAAGAGTGATGAAGATATTGGTGATACTCCAAGGTATGAAGAGAATAATAATGGGTCATATTTATTGTTGCATAGTAAACCATTTCAGATTTGCTTTTCTCATGCTAAGTATGGTAATACAAATTGTAATATGGAGCATGTGGATCCCTTGTTCTTAATTCATGATTGTGAGCATCATGAGAGCTACATACTTTGGCAAGAGCTCTCTCACTTGACAGGTACAGGATCTCGAATCTTGGAGCACTACAACATGTTTTTTCTGTGTGCATGGCACTTGGACATATGAGTTATAATTTCTTGAGGCAAGAAATTTGGGGAAGTGAGGATTGTAATATCCCCTTCTCGGTCGAAGACAACTAGCCAAATTTTCTTTCACGACATCTAAGGAAAGAATAAAAGGGAAACTTGTCATAATAAATTAATCATAAAGTGCATATTTAAATATTGTTATAAGCACTTTATCAATTTATTAATGACAGTGAGTGAAAAATAAAAAGAAAGAAATATAAATGGATAAAATAAAATTAGGAGTCACTTTATTTATTTTATTTTCCCTAAGGAAAATGTGACCCATATGGAGGAGGAAAAAAGTAAAAGAAAATATTAAATACAACCAAAGAAATTTGATTGGTAGTTGTGGGTGGTAAAAGGTCAAAAATCATTATAAAAGCAATTCACTTGCTAGGAAAGGCATTTTTGCATTTGACAAATTCTAATTTTTGGTAGAGCTTGTATGCTTTCCATAAAACTCCAAAGGATAAAAACCCTTTGAAGTCGTCTTAGAGGACAAAAACCCTCTTTAGCTTAGAGAGAAGAATGAAAACTCTTCTTTATTTTGAGAGGGAGTTTTATTCAGGAGCTTCCATTGGTGTTCAAAGATATATTTTAGTAGTGTTTTCTAGTAGTATTTTAAGACAAGGTTTTCAATTTGAGCTAGGGCTTAAATGGAGAACATTGTAGCTAAGTTCTACCTTTAATTTTCATCTCTTTCATAATGGAGTGGCCCATATTGTAATAGTTTGGAGTGATCTAGAGTTGATTATGATCAGATCTGATTTGCGAGTGTATTAATCAGATTTTTGGAGATAAAATCAACCAACTTGCATGATTTTTGGGCCATGGAATTTATATTTTTCAGTTGTGTATGAGAACTATCATCTCGTAGATTTTTATTAAATAAAATTTTGCCTTCAATTGGGTTCCAATATGGTATTTTTCTTATGTTCTCAACTAAATAAAAATTGTTGATTGTTTGGTGAAATATTTCATTGATTTTGCTTCAGTTTTGAGTGACTTCCATCTCCTATGTAAATCACATAATCTGAGTAATATTCATATCCGCATTTTATTATTTTTGTTTATCTTCTACCCTTGGTTATTTTGGTTGGGATTTATCATTATTCCATTTGGGTGTAGAAATTTTTCCATTGTGGACATTACAATTAGGAATAGAGAAGAGAAAAATATATCCTCAAAGCCATAGCCAATTAGATGTCTCCATTTGGCACTAATCACGGGTTTCCTCGTGGCACTTTTGATGGTGTTTGGTTCCTAAGAAGATGAAGAATGGGAAAAGGATAAATGACTAACACAAGATCCGATAGCCAATAACAAATAGATGGGGTAGTAGGTAAAAATACTAAGGTGAATTTGATAACCCCTTGGTTATCCTCTACATTTTTGGCCCAGAGAGCTTGTAACCAATGAGAATGGAAAACATATTAGGGTAAATATCTAAGGTTAAAATTGATTTTTTATGCCCATCAACTATGTGCAATGACATAAGTAGATTCTCGTAACCATATATTCTAACTCGAGAGAAAAAAAAAGATAAAATCAATCTCATCGGAAAGATCTCAAGAAATTCTATTGACAAGGACACATTCTCAGGCCGTAAACATTTATGTTTTTTAGAATTTTGCATTCAAATATCCTTCAATCTATTTTTCAAATTAATTCAAATAACACATGGATTCAATCTCTATAAAGGCCATTTATCAATCCCAATACATTGATCAAGTGTACACACCTACTCTACATCAATCCACCACCAATTTCCTAAATATTTTAGATCTAACATTCCTTTTTATAGAGTATTTCACAGTTAGGATTCATATTTGGGTGTTTAATATCTCCACAACATTTGAGCAATATTTTTGGTTTCAAGGATTCAATTTTCCCTATTCTTTCTCTCTTCTCTCTTCTTCTCTATAAATATAATGATATTCATTATAAAGTGGGCCTCTCTTCCGAATGTGGGGATACTCTTCCCTTTTGAGTTCCCATCATTCCCAAGTTTCCCTAGCCTCTTTGTTGATTTTTGTATATAATCTAGAGCCTCTTTCATTGGTGTAGTAGGTTGTGCATCTTTTAAAGCATTAATATGATTTTTTTATGGCTTATATCTATCCTCTACCTCATGTTATTTCCATCTTTCCTTCATATTTTTTTGATATACTATGCATAGATGTATTTTCAATGAATCAATGCACTATGTCTTTCATGACAAGAAAAGAGTTTCCCCTTCTATTTTGGTGCAATCACTATTTTTTTTTTTTTAATTTCTCCCTCCCTTTTCCTCACACAACTATTAGCTTAGGATTATTTTTAGGAGTAGTCATAAGCATTAGGAATGGATTATTAATATAAGTTGGTTTTATCCTAAGGTTTTTCCTAAAGAACCAAGTTCCCACGCCTTGGGTACATTCTCATTGTTGTTATTCATACTCCAAACTCTCCATTTTGTGCTCTTGGGAATAGGAACACTTTCAACATCCAACAATTTTTGGCACACCCAAAGGGATCATTTTGTTCTTGTGGGAAAAAATTGTTGTATTTATAGAAAAAATGACATATTTTACATTTTTAGTTAATATTTTGTGGTGATCTCTACTTTATCTACTTTTAGCATAAACCAATCACCTAGAGACTCCACTAATTCAAGAACCCATTCTCTCAATTACATATCACTCCCTTTGTCTCCTTCCATATTTTTATTTTTTCCCAACTCCATGGCTCTTCCTAGAGATCTTCCTTTCCCTTATTATAACTCAAGCCTCCTTCATTTGCAGCAGTGGGATGATATTCCTAAAACAAGCTTGAAATTTTTGCCCCGCTTTTATGGAAATGAATTTTTATCCCTTTAGAGCATATTCAACATATAGTGAATTATTTCGTAATACTAACCTCATAGAATATCATTTGTCTTAGACTATTTGTCTCTTCATTTTGAGGAAAATTCATAGATTGGTACAAATGTTTGGCTACACAATCAATCTTTAGATGGGACCAACTAGGAGAAAATTTAAATAACATGTTTAAGGAGAATGAATACATTGTTTCTCTCTTAGATCATCTCAACACCATCAAGAGGGAACCCGTGGAGTATGTTTTGAAATTCTATATGAGATTCAAGAGGACTTGATAGAGAATACATACCCCAACTAGGTATGGTGTTCTTGTTTTATTTAATAGTTTTTATCTTAACCTTTTGTTATGATTCAATCTTCAAGGTAGTGTTATTTTTAAGCCTATAATATAGATATCTAGGAAGAGAAGAACCTCATTCATGCTTTAGAAAAGGAAAATCATCCCCATTACTCCTCTCCTTCCCTCACATTATGAGTCTCCCTTAGCTTTGCATACACTTGTTGAGCCCTCACATTTGTAAACAACTCTTGTTTCTCCCCTCACCCATTTTCATTACAAAATTTCCTTGATATCATAGCTATCTCATTTGCATTGTAAAATTCCCTCTCACCTCTACCTAAATAAATACCCAACCCCTCAAAGCCTTCTAATTGTTACAAACATATTGTGTAACATTATTAATAAATTGTAATATTATTAATAATGAGTTAATACAACTCATATTAATAATATAGTTAATAGTTGTGTGTGAGTGAAGTTGTTGAATAAACAACTCACGTAGCTATTTTGGTTTGAGAGATTCATGGAGAGTGATATGAGGGATTGAAGATGAAGTTTGACTCCACCTTTGTAGGAGATCAAACATTATAAAATGTAACCTCTATCATTGTAATTGATATCCCGAATGATTTCTAAATTGAATATAATTATATTCGGTGTTTTTTATATAAATGTGCAATGTTTAACAGTGGTACTAGAGTAGGGATTCTAGGATGAGAGTCTTTGAATAAAACTTTCTCATCACAATGTCCATGGCGTGATAAGGTGGATATATTGATTACATCATCCCGGGTATCGAGCATTCTATCTACAAATTGAATCATTCTCACTGAGCATTACATATAGTTGTTCATATGTATTGTGGCGTCCTTATGCATGTGCATTCTATCGAGCGTCCTATGTATTACATCACCATTTTGGTAACTTTGATTGGCATGTGTATATTATCATCATTATTATGGTAACTCTAAGTTTTTATATTTTATTTTTGCCATTTTTGGACATACTGAAAAAATGCAAGTACAAAATCTAAATTTTCCATTTTTGGAAAGGGTCCAGAAAGAAGTTGAATTTAGAACATGTAAGCATGATAACTAAGTTGATAACTCAGATTGACGTATAGATTTTTTTAAATGTGTATTTTTTCAAGTTCTACGCATTGATCCTATTCTTTTTGTTGTTGGATAAAAATATTATTTTTCCATTTTTGGCAAATTTAAAAAAATAATAAAAAAATTGTCTCACTTTTGTTTGGATGCACTTTTTCTTGTACGCGACGTCCATAGTGAGGGGGTGCATTATCGGTTGAAACCGATTCTCGAGAGAATTGTAATATGACCTAAAAGATATATTTTCTAACTAACTAGCAAACCATTGGAGGATGGAGGTAACGGAGGATGGAGATCAATCGGGGACCTCTGTCAATCACCAACCAGCGGGGTCACATGAAGTTGTGGTGGCAATGTGTGTGTATATGTGTGTTTTATCTTAGATTTACATTTATTTTAGTTGTGTGCAATATGATTACAGAGTTCTTGTTTGAATAAGTGAAATGTTCACATTGAGGGGGGAACTGGAACATGGCCTCAATGTTCAATTTTCCCTCTATTCATTTTGTATTTAGTAATCATTGGTTCCTACATATTCCCTTAATGAAAGACATAGTGGATAGACTAAAGCACAAAGGAAAAGTAGCAACATTATTTTTTGGTTTTGGTTGTCCAAAACCATCCTTTGTTTTAGGTTATTGGTTGTCCCTGTAAAACCATACTTTTTCAAGTTTTGGCTATCCTTATAAAACCATCCTTGCAGGTTGTTGTCTTTCCTACAAAACCATTAGATGATGAGCATGCATAGGTGACAAGCTCGCAAAAGGAAGTGTCATTATTTTTTCTACATTGTCAACATTAGGGGATGTATACGGAATTAATAATGTTAACAATAATGGAGTGAATGTTACAAATATATTGTGTAACATTATTAATAAATTGTAATATTATTAATAATGAGTTAATACAACTCATACTAATAATATAGTTAATAGTTGTGTGTGAGTGAAGTTGTTGAATAAACAACTCATGTAGCTATTTTGGTTTAAGAGATATTAGGAGATATGTTTGAGAGATTCATGGAGAGTGATATGAGGGATTGAAGATGAAGTTTGACTCCACCTTTGTAGGAGATCAAACATTATAAAATGTAACCTCTATCATTGTAATGGATATTCGAATGATTTCTAAATTGAATATAATTATATTCGGTGTTTTTTTATATAATTGTGTAGTGTTTAACAGTGGTATCAGAGCAGGGATTCTAGGATGAGAGTCTTTGAATAAAACTTTCTCATCGCAATGTCCACAGCCTGGTAAGGTGGATATATTGATTGCATCATCCTGTGTATTAGAGCATTCTACCCATGAATTGAATCGTTCTGCCTAATCATTGCATTGCATAGTTGTTCACACGTATTGTGGTGTCCTTATTCCTGCACATTCTATCGAGCGTCCTATGTATTACATCACCATTCTAGTAACTTTGATCGGCCTTGTGTATTGTATCACCATTTTGGTAACTCTACATTTTTATTTTATTTTTGCCATTTTTGGACATACTGGAAAAAAAATGCAAGTACAAAAATAAATTTTCCATTTTTGGAAAGGGTCCAGAAAGAAGTTGAATTTAGAACTTGTAAGCACGATAACTTTCAGTTGATAACTCGGATTGAGGTATCATTTTTTTAAATGTGTATTTTTTCAAGTTCTACGCATTGATCCTATTCTTTTTTTATACTAGATAAAAAATATTATTTTTCCATTTTTGGAAAATTTAAAAATAATAAAAAAATTGTCTCACTTTTGTTTGGATGCACTTTCGCTTGTACGTGACGTCCATAGTGAGGGGGTGCATTATCGGTTGAAACCGACACCCAAGAGAATTGTAATATGAGCCTAAAAGATATATTTTCTAACTAAGTAGCAAACCATTGGAGGACGGAGACAACGAGGCTAGAGATCAATCAACGACCTCTCGTCAATCACCAACGATGAGGGCCATATGAAGATGTCGTGGCGTGTGTGTGTGTGTGTGTGTGTGTGTGTGTGTGTGTGTGTTTTTATTTCATATTTGTAGTTTATTTGAGTTAAGTGTGATATGATTTTAGAGTTCCTGTTTGAATAAGTGAAATGTTCACATTGAGGGGGGGAACCTGGAACATGGTCTCAATGTTCAATTTTCCTCTATTCAGTTTGTATTCAGTAAGCAGTGGTTCCTACATATTCCCTGAAGGAAATACATAGTGGATAGATGAAAGCACAAAGGAAAAGCAAGCAACATGATATTTGGGTTGTTGGTTGTCCTATAAAACCATCCTTTGTTTTAGGTTGTTGGTTGTCCTGTAAAACCATCATTTGTTGAGGTTGTTGGTTGTCCTTGGAAAACCATCCTTGCAAGTTATTGGCTGTCCTACAAAACCATCCAGATCATGAGCACGCATAGGCGACAAGCTACAAAAGGAAGTGTGATTATTTTTTCTACCTTGTCAACATTAGGGGAGTGTATATGGGAATTAATAATGTTAACAATAGGGGAGTGAATGTTACAAATATATTGTGTAACATTATTAATAAATTGTAATATTATTAATAATGAGTTAATACAACTCATATTAATAATATAGTTAATAGTTGTGTGTGAGTGAAGTTGTTGAATAAACAACTCACGTAGCTATTTTGGTTTGAGAGATATTAGGAGATAGGTTTGAGAGATTCATGGAGAGTGATATGAGGGATTGAAGATGAAGTTTGACTCCACCTTTGTAGGAGATCAAACATTATAAAATGTAACCTCTATCATTGTAATTGATATCCCGAAATGATTTCTAAATTGAATATAATTATATTTCGTGTTTTTTATATAATTGTGTAGTGTTTAACAATGGTACCAAAGTAGGGATTCTAGGATGAGATTCTTTGAATAAAACTTTCTCATCGCAATGTCCACGGCTTGGTAAGGTGGATATATTGATTGCATCATCTTACGTATTAGAGCATTCTACCCATGAATTGAATCGTTCTACCTGCATGCATTGCATAGTTGTTTGTATGTATTATTACATCTCTTTACTTGTGCATTCTATCGAGTGTCCTATATATATTGCATCATCATTCTAGTAACTTTGATCGGCCTATGTATTGTATCACCATTTTGGTAACTCTATGTTTTTATTTTATTTTTTGCCATTTTTGACATACTAAAAAAATTCAAGTACAAAAAAAATTTTCCATTTTGGAAAGAAAGAAGTTGAATTTAGAACTTGTAAGCATGATAACTTTCAACTGATAACTCAGATTGAGGTATCATTTTTTTTAAATGTGTATTTTTTCAAGTTCTACGCATTGATCCTATTCTTTTTGTTGTTGGATAAAAATATTATTTTTCCATTTTTGGAAAATTTAAAAAATAAAATTTAATAAAAGGTCTCACTTTTGTTTGATGCACTTTAGCTTGTACAATGACATCCATAGGAGGGTGCATTATCGGTTGAAACCAACACCCGTGAAATCAATATGAGCCTAAAAGATATATTTGCTAAGTAGAAACCATTGGAGGAAGGAGGCAACGGAGGCTAGAGATCAATTGTAACCTCTCATCGAACTCACCAATGACAAAGATAAGAATCATGGGCGAAGTGTTGTGTGTGTGTTTTGTTTTTTTATTTTATTCCATCTTTTTCAATTGTGTGTAATATGATTTTAGAGTTCTTGTTTAAATAAGTTGAAATGTTCACATTGAGGAGTTGTTAACTGAACATGGTCTTAATGTTCATTTTCCCTCTATTCAGCTTTGTATTTTTCATGCTTGGTTCCTACATATTCTTTGAAGGAAAGACATAGTGAATGAGATGGAAGCAAAAAGGAAAATAGCGGCATGATTTGAGGTTTTTGGCTTTTCTGTAAAACCATCCTTTGTTTTAGGTTGTTGCTCTTCCATCCAAAACCAAACGCATTTTTTCACATTGTTGATCCTTGTAAAACCATCCTTACAAGTTGTTGGTTGCCTACAAAACCATCGAGATCATGAGCACACATAGGTGACAAGCCTTCATAAAGGAAGTGTGATTATTTTTTATACATTGTCAACATTAGGGGAGTGTATATGGGAATTAATAATGTTAATAATAGGGGAGTGAATATTACAAATATATTATGTAACATTATTAATAAATTGTAATATTATTAATAATAAGTTAATTCAACTCATATTAATAATATATTTAAATAGTTGTGTGTGAGTGAAGTTGTTAAATAAATAACTCATGATCCTATTTTGTTCAGAGATATTAGAGAAAGATTTTGTGAGAGATTTGGAAGGATGGAAATATGAGGGATTGAAGATGAAGTTTGACTCCACCTTTAGATTAGAAGATCAAACATTATAAAATGTAACCTCTATCATTAAATGGATATCCCAAATGATTTCTAAATTGAATATAATTATATTTTTTTTATATAATTTTGTGGTTTTTTATCACGTTTAAGAATAGGAAGGTTAGGCCATAGTCCCCTCGAATCTACAAATCAAAGATTCTAGGATGAGAGTCTTTGAATAAAACTTTCTAATGTGATAATGTCCATGGGGTAATGTAAGGTGGATATATTGATTCCTTTCATCATCCTAAAATGTTTTTGGAGCATTCCCACCCACAATTGAATTGTTACTTTGAGCATTCATAGTTAATAGACATATTACGGCATCCTTTTTCTTGCGCATTTTATCAAATGTCATATGTATTGCATCGCCATTGACAGAACACCTTGATGGATCTTGTGTATCTCAGTATTTATCCATTTTGGTAACTCTATGGAGCATTTTTTATTTAATTTTTGTCCATTTTTGGAATCTCTGAGAAAAGCCCCATTACAAAAAATTAAAATCAATAAATTTTCCATTTTTGGAAAGTCTATTTCAAAGAAGTTGAATTTAGAACTTGTAAGCACGATAACTTTCAGTTGATAACTCGGATTGAGGTATCATTTTTTTAAATGTGTATTTTTTCAAGTTCTACGCATTGATCCTATTCTTTTTGCTGCTGGATAAAAAAATATTATTTTTCCATTTTTGAAAATTTTAAAAAAATAATAAAAAATTGTCTCACTTTTGTTTGGATGCACTTTCACTTGTACGCGATGTCCATAGTGAGGGGTGCATTATCGGTTGAAACCGACACCCGAGAGAATTGTAATATGAGCCTAAAAGATATATTTGCTAACAAAGTAGAAAACCATTGGAGGATGGAGGCAATGGAGGCTGGAGATCAATCAGAGACCTCTCGTTCGATCACCAACAACGGGGACACACAAAGTTGTGGTGGCAGTGTGTGTGTGTGTGTGTGTGTGTGTGTGTATTTCATTTCAGATTTGTAGTTTATTTCAGTTGTGTGCAATATGATTTTAGAGTTCTTGTTTGAATAAGTGAAATGTTCACATTGAGGGGGGAACTGGAACATGGTCTCAATGTTCAATTTTCCCTCTATTCATTTTGTATTCAATAAGCAGTGGTTCCTACATATTCCCTAAAAGAAAAGACATAGTGGAAAACAAAAGCACAAAGGAAAAGCAGCAACATGATTTTTGGGTTATTGGTTGTCCTATAAAACCATCCTTTGTTTTAGGTTGTTGGTTGTCCTGTAAAACCATCCTTTTTGAGGTTGTTGGTTGTCCTTGTAAAACCATCCTTGTAGGTTGTTGGTTGTCCTACAAAACCATCCAGATCATGAGCACGCATAGGTGAAAAGCTACAAAAGGAAGTGTGATTATTTTTTCTACCTTGTCAACATTAGGGAGTGTATATGGGAATTAATAATGTTAACAATAAGGGAGTGAATGTTACAAATATATTGTGTAACATTATTAATAAATTGTAATATTATTAATAATGAGTTAATACAACTCATATTAATAATATAGTTAATAGTTGTGTGTGAGTGAAGTTGTTGAATAAACAACTCACGTAGCTATTTTGGTTTGAGAGATATTAGGAGATAGGTTTGAGAGATTCATGGAGAGTGATATGAGGGATTGAAGATGAATTTTGACTCCACCTTTGTAGGAGATCAAACATTATAAAATGTAACCTCTATCATTGTAATTGATATCCCGAATGATTTCTAATTGAATATAATTATATTTGGTGTTTTTATATAATTGTGCAAAGGTTGTTTAACAAAGTGGTACCAGAGTAGGATTCTAGGATGAGAGTCTTTGAATAAAACTTTCTCATCGCAATGTCCACGACCTAGTAAGGTGGATATACTGATTACATCATCCTACATATTGGAGAATTCTTCATGTAATTGAATCGTTCTCCCCATGCATTGCATAGTTGTTCGTATGTATTGGCATCTTTTTTTCACTGTGCATTCTATCGAGTGTCCTATGTATTACATCACCATTTTGGTAACTTTGATTGGCCTATGTATTGTATCGTCATTTTGGTAACTCTCATTTTTTTATTTTATTTTTTGCCATTTTTGGACATACTGAAAAAACACAAGTAAAAAAATAAATTTTCCATTTTTGGAAAGGGTCCGGAAAGAAGTTGAATTTAGAACTTGTAAACACGATAACTTTCAGCTGATAACTCATTGAGGTATCATTTTTTTAAATGTGTATTTTTTCAAGTTCTACGCATTGATCCTATTCTTTTTGTTGTTGGATAAAAAAATATTATTTTTCCATTTTTGAAAAAAATTTAAAAAAATTAATAATAATTTGTCTCACTTTTGTTTGGATGCACTTTCACTTGTACGTGACATCAATAGTGAGGGGGTGCATTATCGGTTAAAACCAACACCCGAGAGAATATGTAATATGAGCCTAAAATATATATTTGCTAACTAAGTAGCAAACCATTGGAGAGGACGGAGGCAACGGAGGCTGGAGATCAATCAGAGACCTCTCAACACCAACAAAGGGACGCATTCAGTTGTGATGTAATGTGCACGAACCTGTGTGTGTGTGTGTGTGTGTGTGTGTGTTTTATTTCAGATTTGTAGTTTATTTCAATTGTGTGCAATATGATTTCAGAGTTCTTGGTTGAAAAAGTGAAATGTTCACATTGAGGGGGGGAACTGGAACATGGTCTCAATGTTCAATTTTCCCTCTATTCATTTTGTATTTAGTAAGCAATGGTTCCTACATATTCCCTGAAGAAAGACATAGTGGATAGACGAAAGCACAAAGGAAAAGCAGCAGCATGATTTTTGGGTTATTGGTTGTCTTGTAAAACCATCCTTTGTTTTAGGTTGTTTGTTGTCCTGTAAAACCATCCTTTTTGAGGTTGTTGGTTGTCCTTGTAAAACCATCCTTGTAGGTTGTTGGTTGTCCTACAAAACCATCCAGATCATGAGCACGCATAGGAAACAAGCTACAAAAGGAAGTGTGATTATTTTTTCTACATTGTCAACATTAGGGAGTGTATATGGGAATTAATAATGTTAACAATAGGGGAGTGAATGTTACAAATATATTGTGTAACATTATTAATAAATTGTAATATTATTAATAATGAGTTAATACAACTCATATTAATAATATAGTTAATAGTTGTGTGTGAGTGAAGTTTTGAATAAACAACTCACGTAGCTATTTTGGTTTGAGAGATATTAGGAGATAGGTTTGAGAGATTCATGGAGAGTGATATGAGGGATTGAAGATGAAATTTTACTCCACCTTTGTAGGAGATCAAACATTATAAAATGTAACCTCTATCATTGTAATTAATATCCCGAATGATTTCTAAATTGAATATAATTATATTCGGTGTTTTTATATAATTGTGCATGTTTAACGGGGTCTACGAGAGCAAGGATTCTAGGATGAGAGGCTTGAATAAAACTTTCTCATCGTAATGTACCACTGCCTGGTAAGGTGGATATACTGATTGCATCATCCAGGATACATATGGAGCATTCTTCACGTGAATTGAATCGCTCTTCACTTTCAGTGCATTGCATAGTTGTTCATACGTATTGTGGCGTCCTTCTACCTGCGCATTCTATCGAGTGTCCTATGTATTGCATCACCATTGTGGTAACTTTGATTGGCATGTGTATTGTATCACATTGTTTTGGTAACTCGTGTTTTTATTTTATTTTTGCCATTTTTTGGACATACTAAAAAAAGTACAAAAATAAATTTTCCATTTTTTTAAAGGGTTTGAAAAGAAGTTGAATTTAGAACTTAAGTAAGCACGATAACTTTTAGTGATAACTAACATGGATTGAGGTATCATTTTTTTTTTAAATGTGTATTTTTCAAATTCTACGCATTGATCCTATTCTTTTTGTTGGATAAAAATATTATTTTTCCATTTTTGGAAATTTAAAAAAATTAATAAAAATTGTCTATTTTTGTTTGGATGCACTTTAACTTCGATGGCGTGACATCCATAGTGAGGGATGCATTATTGGTTGAAACCGACACCCGAGAGAATTAATAATATGACCTAAAATATATATTTCATAACGAAGTAGCAAACCATTAGAGGACCAAGGCAATGGAGGTGGAGATTAATCAATGACCTCTCGTCATTCACCAACAATGGGGGCTGCAACAAGCTATGGTGGCATGTGTGTGTGTGTATGTTTTTATTTTAGATTTGTAGTTTATTTCGAGTTGTGTGTAATATGATTTCGAGTTCTTATTTGAATAAGTGAAATGATCACATTGAGGGGGAAGCTGGAACATGGTCTCAATGTTCAATTTTATCTCTATTCATTTGTTCGATGTAAGCAATGGTTCTACATATTCCCTAAAAAAAGACATAGTGGATATGGCGAAAGCACAAAGGAAAAGCAAAGAAATGATGATTTTTAGGTTATTGGTTTTCATAAAACCATCCTTTGTTTTAGGTTGTTGGTTGTCTGTAAAACCATCCTTTTTGAGGTTGTTGGTTGTCCTTGTAAAACCATCCTTGCAGGTTGTTGGTTGTCCTACAAAACCATCCGAGATCATGAGCACGCATGGCGACAAGTCAAAAAGGAAGTGTCATTATTTTTTCTACATTGTCAACATTAGGGAGTGTATATGGGAATTAATAATGTGAATAATATGGGAGTGAATGTTACGAGATAAATTATGTAACATTATTAATAAATTGTAATATTATTAATAATGAGTTAATACAACTCATATTAATAATATAGTTAATAGTTGTGTGTGAGTGAAGTTTTAATAAGCAACTCACGTAGCTATTTTTGTTTGAGAAATATTAGGAGATAGGTTTGAGAGATTCATGGAGAGTGATATGAGGGATTGAAGATGAAATTCGACTCCACCTTTGTAGGAGATCAAACATTATAAAATGTAATCTCTATCATTATAATTTATATCTCGAATGATTTCTAAATTGAATATAATTATATTCGGTATTTTTTATATAATTGTGCAGTGTTTAACATAGGTACCCCCAAGCCTTGGTGGAGCAAGGATTCTAGGATGAGATTATTTGAATAAAAATTTCTCATCGCAATGTCCACGGACTTTGGTAAGGTGGATATACTTGATGCATCATCCATAATGGTTTTATGTGTATTGGAGCATTAAACCCGTGAACTTCCTGTTGTTCGATTTGAATCGTTCCACTGCGCATTGCATAGTTGTTCGTACATATTGTAGCATCCTTCTACCTATGCATTCTATCGAGTGTCCCGTGCATGTATTGCATTGCCATTATGGTAACTTTGATTTCCACGTATTGTATATTTTGGTAACTTTGCATTTTATTTTATTTTTTGCCATTTTTAGACAAAACTGAAAAAAAGTAAGTACAAAAATAAATTTGCCATTTTTGGAAAGAGTCCAGAAAGAAGTTGAATTTAGAACATGTAAGCACGATAACTTTCACTTGTTAACTTGATTGAGGTATCATTTTTTTTTAAATGTCTATTTTTCATGTTCTACACATTGATTCTACTTTTTTTGGATTAAAAATATTATTTTTCATTTTTGGAAAATTTTAAAAAAATGATAAAAAAAAAATTCTCACTTTGTTTGGATGCACATTCACTTTTACAGCATGAACGTCCATAGTGAGGGGGTGCATTATTGGTTAAAACCGACATTTGAGAGAATTGTAATATGAGCCTAAAGATATATTTTCTAAGTAGAAAACCATTGGAGGACAGAGGCAACGGAGGCGGAGTGGAGATAAATCAAACGACCTCTCGGAAAACCAACAATGGGTCTACATGAAGTTGTGGTGGCAATGTGTGTGTATATGTTTTTTTATTTCAGATTTGCGGTTTATTTTAGTTGTGTGCAATATGATTTGAGTTCTTGTTTGAATAAGTGAAATGTTCACATTGAGGGGGGAAGCTGGAACATGTTCTCAATATTTGATTTTCCTTCTATTCACTTTGTATTCGATAAAGTGATGGTTCCTACATATTCCCTAAAGGAAATACATAATGGACATGAATGAAAGCACAAAGGAAAAGCAATGCAACATGGTTTTGGGTTTTTGTTGTCTGTAAAACCATCCTTTGTTTTAGGTTGTTTGTTGTCCTCTAAAACCATCCTTTTTGAGGTTATTGGTTGTCCTTGTAAAACCATCCTTGCGCAGGTTGTTGGCTGTCCTACAAAACCATCCAGATCATGAGCACGCATAACCGACAAGCTGTAAAAGGAAGTGTGATTTTTTTCTACATTGTCAACATTAGGGGAGTGTATATGGGAATTAATAATGTTAACAATAGGGGAAGTGAATGTTACAAATATAATGTGTAACATTATTAATAAATTTTAATATTATTAATAATGAGTTAATACAACTCATATTAATAATATAGTTAATAGTTGTGTGTGAGTGAAGTTGTTGAATAAACAACTCACATAGCTATTTTTTGTTTGAGAGATATTAGGACATAAGTTTGAGAGATTCATGGAGAGTGATATGAGGGATTGAAGATGAAGTTTGACTCTACCTTTGTAGGAGATCAAACATTATAAAATGTAATCTCTATCATTATAATTTTAATCCCGAATGATTTCTAAATTGAATATAATTATATTCCATGTTTTTTTATATATTGTGCAAAGTGTTTAACAGTGGTACCATAGCGCAGGATTCTAGGATGAGAGTCTTTGAACAAAACTTTCTCATTGCAATGTCCACGGCCTGAGTAAGGTGGATATATTAATTACATCATCCCTATGTATTAGAGCATTCTACCTTTCATGAATTGAATCGTTCTACTGCGCATTGCATAGTTTTACTTTTCGTATATATTGTGCATCCTTCTACCCTACGTATTCTATCGAGCATCCTATGTATTACATCACCATTTTGGTAACTTTGATCGGCAAGTGTATTGTATCACCATTTTGGTAACTCTACATTTTTAATTTTTTATTTTTACCATTTTTTGGACATACTGAAAAAAATGCAAGTACAAAAAATAAATTTGCCATTTTTGGAAAGGGTCCGGAAAGAAGTTGAATTTAGTACTTGTAAGCACGATAAATTTCAGCTGATAACTTGGATTGAGGTATCATTTTTTTTAAATGTGTATTTTTTCAAGTTCTACGCATTGATCCTATTATTTTTGCTGACTAGATAAAAAAAATATTATTTTTCCATTTTTGACAAATTAAAAAATAATAAAAAAAATTCTCTCTTTTGTTTGGATGCACTTTCGCTTGTATGTGACATCCATAGTGAGGGGGTGCATTATCACAAAACCAACACCCAAAAGAATTGTAATATGAGCCTAAAAGATATGTTTGCTAACTAAGTAGCAAACCATTCGAGGATGGAGAAGAAACAGAGGTTGGAGATTAATTAGCGACCTCTCACGCTTGACCACCACGATGGGGCCAAAAAAGTTGTGGTGTGTGTGTGTGTGTGTGTGTGTGTGTGTGTGTGTGTGTGTTGTCTATTTCAGGTTTGTAGTTTATTTTAGTTGTGTGCAATATGATTTTAGAGATCTTGTTTGAATAAGTGAAATGTTCACATTGGGTGGGAACTGGAACATGGTCTCAATGTTCAATTTTCCCTCTATTCGATTTGTATTCGAAGCATTGATTCCTACATATTTCTGAAGGAAAGACATAGTGGATAGATGAAAGCACAAAGGAAAAGCACCAAAGCATGATTTTTTGGGTTGTTGGTTGTCTGTAAAACCATCCTTTGTTTTAGGTTGTTGGTTGTCTGTAAAACCATCTTTTTGAGGTTGTTGGTTGTCCTTGTAAAATCATCCTTACAAGTTGTTGGTTGTCCTACAAAACCATCCAAATCATGAGCATGCATAGGCGACAAAGTTGTAAAATGAAGTGTGATTATTTTTTCTACATTGTCAACATTAGGGGAGTGTATATGAAAATTAATAATGTTAAAAATAGGGGAGTGAATGTTACAAATATATTGTGTAACATTATTAATAAATTGTAATATTATTAATAATGAGTTAATACAACTCATATTAATAATATAGTTAATAGTTGTGTGTGAGTGAAGTTGTTGAATAAACAACTCACATAGTTATTTTTGTTTGAGAGATATTAGGAGATAGGTTGTAGAGATTCATGGAGAGTGATATGAGGGATTGAAGATGAAGTTTGACTCCACCTTTGTAGGAGATCAAACATTATAAAATGTAACCTCTATTATTGTAATTGATATCCCAAATGATTTCTAAATTGAATATAATTATATTCAGTGTTTTTTATATAATTGTGCAGTGTTTAACAATGGTGGTATCAGAGCGGGGATTCTAGGATGAGAGTATTTGAATAAAACTTTCTCATCAAGCAATGTCCACGGCCTGTATCAAAGGTGGATATACCGATTACATCATCTAGGTATTGGAGCATTCTTCCCATGAATTGAATCATTTTGCATGCGCATTGCATAGTTGTTACACATATTGTGGTGTCCTTCCGCTGTTCATTCTATCGAGTTTCCTATGTATTCCATCGCCATTCTCGCTAACTTTGATCGACATTGACATGTATTGTATTGCCATTTTGGTAACTCTGCATTTTATTTTATTTTTGCCATTTTTTGAAAGGGTCTAGAAATAAGTTGAATTTAGAACTTGTAAGCACGATAACTTTCAGTTGATAACTCGAGATTGAGGTATCGTTTTTTTTTGAAAATGTGTATTTTTCAAGTTCTACGCATTGATCCTATTCTTTTTGTTCCTCAATTAAAAAAATATTATTTTTCCATTTTTGGAAAATTTTAAAAAAAAAAAAAAAAATTGTCTCACTTTTGTTTGGATGCACTTTCACTTGTACGCGACGTCCATAGTGAGGGGGTGCATTATCAGTTCAAACCACACCGATAGAATTGTAATATGAGCCTAAAATATATGTTTGCTAACTAAGTAGCAAACCTTTGGAGGACGAAGGCAATGGAGGCTGAGATCAATCGGTGACCTCTTATCGGTCACCAACGACAGGGCATGAAGCTATGATGGCAATGTGTTTGTGTATGTGTGTTTTTATTTTAGATTTGTAGTTTATTTTAGTTGTGTGTAATATGATTTCGAGTTCTTGTTTGAATAAGTGAAATGTTCACATTGAGGGGGATTTGGAACATGGTCTCAATGTTAAATTTTCCCTCTATTCAGGTTTGTATTGATAAGCAGTGGTTTCTATATATTTCTGAAGGAAACACATAGTGGATAGACGAAAGCACAAAGGAAAAGTAGCATAAAAAAGATGATTTTTGGGTTGTTGGTTATCTGTAAAACCATCCTTTGTTTTTAGATTGTTGGTTGTCTGTAAAACCATCGTTTTTGAGGTTGTTGGTTGTGCTTATAAATCATCCTTACATGTTGTTGGCTGTCCTACAAAACCATCCAGATCATGAGCACGCATAGGTGACAAGCTGCAAAAGGAATTGTGATTATTTTTCTACATTGTCAACATTAGGGGAGTGTGTGTGGGAATTAATAATGTTAACAATAGGGGAGTGAATGTTATAGATATATTTTGTAACATTATTAATAAATTGTAATATTATTAATAAAGAGTTAATACAACTCATATTAATAATATAGTTAAAAGTTGTGTGTGAGTGAATTTGTTGAATAAACAACTAAAGTAGCTATTTTGGTTTGAGAGATATTAGGAGATAGGTTTGAGAGATTCATGGAGAGTGATATGAGAGATTGAAGATGAAGTTTGACTCCATCTTAGTAGGAGATCAAACATTATAAAATGTAACCTCTATCATTGTAATCAATATCCCGAATGATTTATAAATTGAATATAATTATATTTGGTGTTTTTATATAATTTTGCGTGTTTAATAGTGGTACCAGAGCAGGGAGTCTAAGATGAGAGTCTTTGAATAAAACTTTCTTATCGCAATGTTCACGACCTGGTAAGGTGGATATATTGATTTCATCATCCTACGTATTGGAGCATTCTGCCCGCAAATTGAATCGCTTCTACCTGTGCATTCCATAGTTTATACATATTGTGGCATCCTTCTTCCCGTGTGCATTCTATCAAATGTCATATGTATTATATCACCATTCGGTAACTTTGATCGGCTTGTGTATTGTATCACCATTTTGGTAACTCTACGTTTTTTATTTTAATTTTTTTGCCATTTTTGGACATATTGAAAAAAAACGCAAGAAAAAAAATAAATTTTCCATTTTTGGAAAGGGTCCTGGAAAGAAGTTGAATTTAGAACTTGTAAGCACGATAAATTTTAGCTGATAACTCAAATTGAGGTATTTTTTTTTTTAATGTGTATTTTTCAAGTTCTACGCATTGATCCTATTCTTTTTGCTATTGCTAAAAAAAAAAAATTCCATTTTTGGCAAATTTAAAAAAATTAATAAAAAATTGTCTCACTTTTGTTCGGATGCACTTTCTCTTATGCAGACGTGACATCCATAGTGAGGGGGTGCATTATCATTTAAACCCGACACCCGAGAGAATTGCAATATGAGCCTAAAAGATATATTTGCTAAGTAGCAATCGATTGGAGGATGGAGGCAACAGAGGTGAGATCAATCGCGACCTCTCATCGTCACTACCAATGATGGGGCCGCATAAAAAATCCGTCATGGTGGTGTGTGTGTGTGTGTGTGTTTTATTTCAGATTTGTAATTTATTTCACATTGTGTGCAATATGATTTGTAGTTCTTGTTTGAATAAGTTACATCTACGTAAATGCCACCATGGGTGATCTTTAAATGTTCACATTGAGGGGGAACTAGAACATGGTCTCAATGATCAATTTTATCTCTATTCATTTTGTATTCGAGTAAGCAATGATTTCCTACATATTCTCTCGAAGGAAAGACATAGTGGATAGACAAAAGCACAAAGGAAAAGCAAAGAAGATGATTTTTGGGTTGTTGGTTGACTTGTAAAACCATTCTTTGTTTTAGGTTGTTGGAGTTGTCCTAAACCCATCCTTTTCGGGTTGTTGGTTGTCAGTGTAAAATCATCCTTGTAGGTTGTTGGCTCTCTGAAAACCATTCACATCATGAGCACTCATAGGCGATAAGCTGCAAAAGGAAGTGTGATTATTTTTTCTACATTGTCAACATTAGGGGAGTGTATATGGGAATTAATAATGTTAATAATAGGGAGTGAATGTTACAAATATATTGTGTAACATTATTAATAAATTGTAATATTATTAATAATGAGTTAATACACTCATATTAATAATATAGTTAATAGTTGTGTCCGTGAGTGAATTTGTTGAATAAACTACTCATGTAGCTATTTTGGTTTTGAGAGATATTAGGAGATAGGTTTGAGTTATTCATGGAGAGTGATATGAGGGATTGAAGATGAAGTTTTAATCCACCTTTGTAGGAGATCAAACATTATAAAATGTAACCTCTATCATTATAATTGATATCCCAAATGATTTCTAAATTGAATATAATTATATTCGGTGTTTTTATATAATTATGCGGTGTTTAACAATGGTACGAGTAGGGATTCTAGGATGAGATTCTTTGAATAAAACTTTCTCATCGTAATGTCCATGGCACAGTAAGGTGGATATAGTGATTTTATCATTCTATGTATTGGAGCATTACCTGCCACGAATTTAATCGTTTTACTGCGCATTGCATATTTGTTCGTACGCATTTTGGCGTCCTTCTACTATGCATTCTATCGATCATCCTATATATAATATCACCATTCGGTAATTTTGATCGGCCTACGCATTGGTCAAGTCACCGTTTTGGCAACTCTGCGTTTTTATTTTATTTTTTGTCATTTTTTCGATATAAGAAAAAAAAATACAAGTACAAAAAATAAATTTGCCATTTTTCAAAGGGTCTGGAAAGAAGTTGAATTTTGAACTTGTAAGCATTATAACTTTCAACCGATAACTTTCGGATTGAGGTATCATTTTTTTTAAATGTGTATTTTTTTAGGTTCTACGCATTGATCCTATTCTTTTTGGCAAATAGATGGATATGTCAAAAAATTATTTTTCCATTTTTGAAAAATTTAAAAAATAATAATAATAAATTGTCTCACTTTTTTTGATGCACTTTCGCTTGTATACGACGTCCATAGAGAAGGGGTGCATTATCGGTTGAAACCGACACTTGAGATAATTGTAATATGAGCCTAAAAGTTATATTTGCTAAGTAAGTAGCAAACCATTGGAGGATAGAGGTAACGGAGGCTAGATATCAATCAGCAACCTCTCATCACCACCAATGATGACACATGGCCCACACGAAGCTATGGTGGCGGTGTGTGTGTGTGTGTGTGTGTGTGTGTGTGTGTGTGTGTGTGTGTGTGTGTGTGTGTGTTTTATTTGAGATTTACAATTTATTTAGTTTTGTAAATATGATTTCGAGTTTTCTTGTTTGAATAAGTGAAGTGTTCACATTGAGGGGGAACTGAACATGGTCTCAATGTTCAATTTTCCCTCTATTTAGTTTGTATTTAGTAAGCGAAGTGGTTTCTACATATTCCCCAAGGAAAGACATAGTGGAAAGATGAAAGCACAAAGGAAAAGCAACAATATGATTTTTGGGTTGTTGGTTGTCTTGTAAAACCATCCTTTATTTTAGGTTGTTGGTTGTCTTGTAAAACCATCCTTTTTGAGGTTGTTGATTGTCCATGTAAAACCATCCTTGTAGGTTGTTGGCTATCTTACAAAACCATCCGGATCATGAGCACACATAGGTGATAAGTTGCAAAAGGAAGCTGTGATTATTTTTTCTACATTGTCAACATTAGGGGAGTGTATATGGGAATTAATAATGTTAAGAATAGGGGAGTGAATGTTACAAATATAATGTGTAACATTATTAATAAATTTTAATATTATTAATAATGAGTTAATACAACTCATATTAATAATATAGTTTATCGTTGTGTGTGAGTGAAGTTCTTGAATAAACAACTCACGTAGCTATTTTGGTTTGAGAGATAGTAGGAGATAGGTTTGAGAGATTCATGGAGAGTGATATGAGGGATTGAAGATGAAGTTTTACTCCACCTTTGTAGGAGATCAAACATTATAAAATGTAACATCTATCATTGTAATTAATATCCCGAATGATTTCTAAATTGAATATAATTATATTCGGAGTTTTTATATAATTGTGCAGTGTTTAATAAAGGTAGTACTGTTAACCAAAATAAGCTCCCTCTTATTTCGGGTTAACTTACTCCTCTTTGTGCCTCAGTAAAAATTTCACAAGTTTTAGGAACTCAAATATTTCTAGAAAATTCTCCATCAGATAGAGAATTTCTTCCCCTTTCCAGAAAGGTAAAGAAAGAAGGACTTGTATTTTTGAGCTATGGGAGTTTTTTTCCAAAGGAACTTGGGACCGGTGGGGCATCGGAGGAAAAAGTGAAAATTTGTCTTTTCTTCCAAAAGGCATAAAATCAAAATGTGACCCGCAGCCCCATCAAAAAGCTAATGTGGGGATGCGGGACTTCGAGGTAAATTGGATTTTTTGACTTTTGTCAAAAAATGTAAAATGGAAAAAGGAAGCCCCTACCTCCATGCCAACCCCAATGGATACCACGTCATCGAGAGGATTTACGGGAAAAAGTTTAAAATTCACTCAAAGCCAAATTTGTAGGAAATGTAAGGAAAAAACTGTAGAAGGCCATATCTTTTGATCCAGAGCTCCATTTTTGACAATCTTGGTACCAATGGAAAGATCCAGAGATTTTATTCATCATGGGATCCTTGATTTTGAATTTTGGTAAAGATTTGTGGGAGAAAATGCAAAAATGCATTTTGGCACGGAAAAGATAAAAAAACCAGTTTCAACCACCAAAATTAATGAAGAATGGCCATTCTCTCCTCGAGCTTAAAAAATGTATTGGGGAATGGAATTTGCAGAGGATTCTTGACTTTCTCAACCATTTTTGAATGATGTTGGTGGTTGTAGCAAGAGAATTGGATGTTCTCATGTT
Organism: Taxus wallichiana var. yunnanensis; assembly: GCA_018340775.1. Taxonomy (NCBI): domain Eukaryota; kingdom Viridiplantae; phylum Streptophyta; class Pinopsida; order Cupressales; family Taxaceae; genus Taxus; species Taxus wallichiana. Next base: position 616,965,014 of record CM031242.1, on the reverse strand, counting down.
TTCCCTATCTTTTCACATTTTGCTATATATTGTAAACAAAGGCACATTTTCAAGAGGTTAGTTAATGGTTGTTCACTCTTCTTCTCTAGCCTCCCTTTTCTTTTCTTCCCCAGGGTTGAAAATGCAGTTGGAACTTCCTCCCATGCTCGTAATGGCTTTTTTTTCCTCTTTCCCGTGAAATGGTGCACTCTGTGTAAATCTAGAGCAATAAAAACATGTTTTTGTGATGCATTTGTCCATCCTTTGCTCATTTTTGGTTGTTTCTTCTTGCCTCTCATTGTTGCAGGGCATCTGTGCATGTTTGAATGTCATTGGTAGGTTTTGAGCCTGTGTTTTTAGGTATTTTGGACCATTTTCTGTGTGAATTATGTCTCGGTCTATGATGCACTTTTCCATCCTCTCCATTTCTCACCTCTCTTTATTTCCATGGCGCTTTCAATATATGATCAACATTTTCCTTCTCTAGTGTATCACCGTTTTAGTGTAGGATTGTTTTTTCCAATTTTCTTTCTCTCCTTAGAAGTTATATTAGGATTAGATTAGCTTACTTTAACTGGAATAGCTTGTGGCAAGTAGTTTAGGAAGAGCAACCAGCCTTCTCTAGAGGATCATTCCCATTTGCAAGTCCCACAACTTGGGGAATGATTCAATGTTATGAAAATCACACCAAATGACCATGCCTTAGAAAAGCATATCCATAACTCATTTGGGGGTGATATGATTTCCTACTAATAGATACAAGAGCAGGGATTCTAGGATGAGAGTCTTTGAAAAACTTTCTCATCGCAATGTCCCGGCCTGGTAAGGTAGATATACTGATTGCATCATCTTGTATATTGGAGCATTTTTCCCACAAATTGAATCGTATTTTCCCGCACATTGCATAGTTATTCGTATGTATTATGGTGTCCTTTTCTTGTGCATTCTATCGAGTGACCTATGTATTACATCGACATTCTAGTAACTTTGATCGGCCTGATGTATTATATCGTCGTTTTGGTAACTCGGCGATTTTTATTTTATTTTTTGCCATTTTTTGACATACTAAAAAAATGCAAGTAAAAGAAAAAAATTTGCCATTTTTGGAAAGGGTCCTGAAAGAAGTTGAATTTAGAACTTGTAAGCATGATAACTTTCATTGATAACGCCCGATTGATGTATCATTTTTTTTTAAATGTGTATTTTTCAAGTTCTACACATTGATCCTATTCTTTTTCTTCTTAGATAAAAATATTATTTTTCCATTTTTGGCAAATTTTAAAAAATAATTAATAAAAAATTGTCTCACTTTTGTTTGGATACACTTTCACTTGTACGTGACGTCCATAGTGAGGGGGTGCATTATCGGTTGAAACCGACACCCGGGAGAATTGTAATATGAGCCTAAAAGATATATTTGCTAAGTACCAAACCATTGGAGGATAGAGGCAACAAAGGCTGGAGATAAATCAGCGACCTCTCGTCGAGACACCAACGACGGGCAATGTGTGTGTGTATGTGTGTTTTATTTCAGATTTGTAGTTTATTTTAGTTGTGTGCAATATGATTTCAGAGTTCTTGTTTGAATAAGTGAAATGTTCACATTGAGGGGGGGAACTGGAACATGGTCTCAATGTTCAATTTTCCCTCTATTCAGTTTGTATTCAGTAAGCAGTGGTTCCTACATATTCCCTAAAGGAAAGACATAGTGGACAAACAAAAGCACAAAGGAAAAGGCGATGATTTTGGGTTGTTGGTTGTCTATGAAACCATCCTAGTTGTTGGTTATCCTATTAAACCATCCTTTTTGAGGTTGTTGGTTGTCCTTGTAAAACCATCCTTGCAGGTTGTTGGTTGTCCTACAAAACCATCTAGATCATGAGCACGCATAGGCGACAAGCTGCAAAAGGAAGTGTGATTATTTTTTCTACATTGTCAACATTAGGGTAATGTATATGGGAATTAATAATAGGGGAGTGAATGTTACAAATATATTGTGTAACATTATTAATAAATTGTAATATTATTAATAATGAGTTAATACACCTCATATTAATAATATATTTAATAGTTGTGTGTGAGTGAATTTGTTGAATAAACAACTCACGTAGCTATTTTGGTTTGCGAGATATTAGGAGATAGGTTTGAGAGATTCATGGAGAATGATATGAGGATTGAAGATGAAGTTCGAATCCACCTTTGTAGGAGATCAAACATTATAAAATGTAACCTCTATCATTATAATTGATATCCCGAATGATTTCTAATTTGAATATAATTATATTCGAGTGTTTTTATATAATTGTGTGGTGTTTAACAATGTTACTAGAGCGAGGATTCTATGATGAGAGTCTTTGAATAAAACTTTCTCATCGCAATGTCCACGACCTGGTAAGGTGGATATACTGATTGCATCATCCTACGTATTGGAGCATTAAGTGAATTGAATCGTTTTATGCATTGCATTACATAGTTGTTCACGTATCATGTGGCGTCCTTCGCCTCGCATTCTATCGAGCATCCTATGTATTGCATCACCATTCCGTAACTTTGATGAGCACTCGTGTATTGTATCATTGTTTTGGTAACTCTTTGTTTTTTATTTTATTTTTTTCCATTTTTTTTGACATTTTGAAAAAAAAATCCAAGTACAAAACATAAATTTGCCATTTTAGAAAGGGTCCTAAAATCGAAGTTAAATTTAGAACTTGTAAGCACGATAACTTTTAGTTGATAACTTTCGGATTGAAGTATCATTTTTTTTAATGTGTATTTTTCAAGTTCTACGCCTTGATCCTATTCTTTTTTTGCTCGATAAAAAAATATTTTTCCATTTTTGGCAAATTTTAAAAAAATTAATAAAAAATTGTCTCACTTTTGTTTGGATGCACTTTCGCATGCGTGACATTCATAGTGAGGGTGCATTATCGGTTGAAATGCGATACCCGAGATAATTGTAATATGAGCCTAAAAGATATATTTGCTAGCTATGTAGCAAACCTTTGGAGGATGGAGGCTAGAGATCAATCGGTGACCTCTCGTCGAATCACCAACAATGGGGATGCAAGAACCTATGGTGGCGGTGTAAGTGTGTATGTGTGTTTTATTTTAGATTTTAGTTTATTTCGATTATGTGCATATGATTTCAAAGTTCTTTTTAAATAAGTGAAATGTTCACATTAAGGGGAAACTAGAACATGGTCTCAATATTCAATTTTCCCTCTATTCAGTTTGTATTGATGGCAGTGATTCCTCCATATTCCACCGAAGGAGCGACATAGTGGGCCAGACAAAAGCACAAAGGAAAAGCGAAAGATGATTTTTGGTTGTTGGTTGTCTTGTAAAACCATCCTTATTGAGGTTGTTGGTCATCTTTGTAAAACCATCCTTGCGAGGTTGTTGGTTGTCCTACAAAACCATCCAGATCATGAGCACGCATAGGCGACAAGCTGCAAAAGGAAGTGTGATTATTTTTTCTACATTGTCAACATTAGGGGAGTGTATATGGGAATTAATAATGTTAACAATAGGGGAGTGAATGTTACAAATATATTGTGTAACATTATTAATAAATTGTAATATTATTAATAATGAGTTAATACAACTCATATTAATAATATAGTTAATAGTTGTGTGTGAGTGAAGTTGTTGAATAAACAACTCACGTAGCTATTTTGGTTTGAGAGATTCATGGAGAGTGATATGAGGATTGAAGATGAAGTTTGACTCCACCTTTGTAGGAGATCAAATATTATAAAATGTAACCTCTATCATTGTAATTGAAATCCCGAATGATTTCTAAATTGAATATAATTATATTCCATGTTTTTATATAAATTGTGCAAAGTTTAACGGTGGTACGAGCAAGGATTCTAGGATGAGAGCCTTCGAATAAAACTTTCTCATCATGATGTCTACATCCCATCTGGTAAGGTGGATATACTAATTGCATCATCCTACGTATTGGACCATTACGCGTGAATTGAATCATTTTCATGCGCATTGCATAGTTGTTCATAATGACATTATTACGACATCCTTCTACTGCGCTTTCTATCGCATCCATGTATGTATTGCATCTCCATTACAGTAAGTTTGATCGGCACCGTGTATTGTATCACCGTTTTGGTAACTTTGTTTTTTTATTTTATTTTTGCCATTTTTGGACATACTGAAAAAAATGCAAGTACAAAAAAATAAATTTGCCATTTTTGGAAAGTGGAAAAAGTTGAATTTAGAACTTTTAAGCATGATAACTTTCAAGCGATAACTTCAGGATTGAGATATCATTTTTAAATGTGTATTTTTTCAAATTCTATGCAATGATCCTATTCTTTTATTGCTAGATAAAAAATATTATTTTTCTATTTTTGGCAAATTAAAAAAATAATAAAAAATTGTCTCACTTTTATTTGGATGCACTTTCGCTTATGCGGGGTGTCCACGGTGAGGTGGTGCATTATCGGTTGAAACTAACACCCGATATATTTGTAGTATAAGCCTAAAAAAGATATACTTGCTAACTAAGTAGCAAAACTTTGGAGGAGCCAGCGGGAACGTGCGTGCGAGATCAATCGGCGACCTCTCGTCGACACCAATGATGGGGCCGCACGAAGCTGTGGTGGCGGTGTGTGTGTATGTGTTTTTATTTTAGATTTGCTGATTTATTTCAGTTTTGTGCAATATGATTTCAGAGTTCTTCTTTGAATAAGTGAAATGTTCACATTTAGGGGGAAGCTGGAACATGGTCTCAATGTTCAATTTTCCCTCTATTCATTTGTATTCGGTAAGTAGTTGTTCCTATATATTCCCTCAAGAGAAATACATAGTGGACCAGATGAAAGCAAAAAGAAAAAGTAGTAGCATGATTTTCGGTTGTTGGTTGTCTTGTAAAACCATCCTTTATTTTAGGTTGTTGGTTGTCCTGTAAAACCATCCTTTTTGAGGTTGTTGGCTATCCTTATAAAACCATCCTTACAGGGTTGTAGGTTGTCCTACAAAACCATTCGATCATGAGCACGCATAAGGCGACAAGCTGCAAAAAGGAAGTGTGATTATTTTTTCTACATTGTCATCATTAGGGGAGGGTATATGGGAATTAATAATGTTAACAATAGGGGAGTGAATGTTACAAATATATTGTGTAACATTATTAATAAATTGTAATATTATTAATAATGAGTTAATCTGACTCATATTAATAATATAGTTAACGATTGTGTGTGAGTGAAGTTGTTGAATAAACAACTCACGTAGGTATTTTGGTTTGAGAGATATATTAGGAGATAGATTTGAGGGATTAAAAGGGACACATATTGGGCCTGAACCTTTATGTTTTTGAGTATTTTGGATTAAAGTATAACGCATGTTGTTTTTCACATCAATGCATATAATAGGAAAATTCATAGATGTCGAATAGAATCCATTTCTCGATCTCGACACCTCAATCGGTGTGCGAACCTACTCTCAATAATACACCACCCATTTCGAAAGATTTTATATATGACATTCCTTTTTACAAATAATTTCACAAGAGGGATTTAAATCTAGGTGTTTAATGTCTACAATCACATTTGAGTGAATTTTGTGGGTTCGAGGATTCAACTCTCTCTCTCTCTCTCTCTCTCTCTCTCTCTCTCTCTCTCTCTCTCTCTCTCTCTCTCTCTCTCTCTCTCTCTCTCTCTCTCTCTCTCTCTCTCTCTCTCTCTCTCTCTCTCTCTCTCTCTCTCTCTCTCTCTCTCTCTCTCTCTCTCTCTCTCTCTCTCTCTCTCTCTCTCTCTCGGTGAGGTCGTGGAAGGAGCCTATGCTTTTACTTCTCAAAAACTCAAACTTTCGAGTGCACACGTTTCGATTTTGGATCCATCATGTTATAACTGAGAGTGCCTCATCACTATACCCTAAGTAGATGTACTATTTTTTATTTCATGTCTAATTTATTTCTCTTCTTAGGAATGTCAATACTTGTTTTACACCGAAATTTTTTGAGATGTGCGATTGATGGCTTTAACCCTAACCATGCTTCTTGTGGTGTTACCCAGAAAAGAGTTGCAATGGGAACTTTATTTAGTAGATACACTATCATTTTAGCTACTTGGCCCCAATATGTTTATTACGCTAGAATCATCAATCATACATCTTACCATTTCCATGATAGTATGATTTCTTTGTTTAACAACACCATTTTTTTGTGGCATATGTGGAGGAGCCATTTGACGAAAAATTCCATGATTTTTCAAGAAGGATTTGAACTTCGTTGATGGTGTATCCACCCCCTCAATCGAAAGTATGATACTTCCTAGATGGTTGTCAGTCCACTATTTTAAACAATTCAATGTTGTAAACAAAGTAAATCCTATTGTTATTTTAAAATGATTTAGGTATCTCACTTAAAAACACAATAAGAAATAGATCTAATCTAACAGGCTAAGCTAGAATAGAATCCAAAGGTCAAATGATTGGTTTTGGTCTCTGCAGGTCTGATAAAGGTCTCGGGTAGATCACAGGTGAATGAGGGTGAGATAAAATTAGGTGGGTAGGTCTCTGTTCAGGGTTGTGTGGGAAAACACAGAGACCGGTGTCGGTCAGGGGTGACCGATGGTGGTTAGGTATAACCGGTGCGATTACTGTGAGATCTGGAAATGTCACAAAACAAGCTTTTGGTCTCCTTTGTGATTACACAAAAGGACTTTGGTTAGTCGGGATGAGGTATTGGGTGACTAGAGTAGGATTTTGTGAGGTTTTAATGGGTATATGGAGGTGAAAATGTGGAGAAGGTCAATAGGGAGCAAGATAAACAATGGATGATAAAATGATGATGAAATGAAATAACCAAGGAAAGTATGATGTTGTACTTACTTGGATTTCATTCCTGAATGCTTGTGTGTGAGGGATGGAGGTGTTGATGATGGGTTTGAAGGTTGCAAGTGATCACCAACTGAAGAAAATCTTTTGCATGGGCTGCATGTACACTCCTCTTTGCTTGGATAGATCAGATCATGGTTGGGATGGTTGTGCAGGAGAAGATGCTCAATCTCCTTCCTTGGATGTGAGTTTTCACTAGGAATTGGCTCTCTGAAGATGTGTTATCTCTCTGAGATGTGTTCTTGCTCATCAAATTTCTCCCAATTTTCCAACTTTTCCAACCTTGAGAATAAGGTTGTTTAGGGGTTAAAAGGGTAACCGATGGTGGTTCGGCTTAACCGGCGATGGTTAGGGGTAACCACGTCGGTCAAGGTGGGATTTCCTAGGTTTACTAAACTAGGGAGATCCTCCTATTTCCTTGGATCTCATGTCATTATCCCATGGATTAGACTAGGAGCTTCTTGTGAGCATGTGGGAATGTGGTTAGAGGGAATGTAGGCATTGATTTTTAGGGTTTGGGTAAGTCTTAGTTAGTTATGGGAACTTGCTAAGAATAGGTCTTAGGTTGAGTTGGCTTGGTGAGGTGTCTAAGTGAACTGTATGTGGGGATATTATTTAAATAAGATATTTAAATAATAAATATAGTGAGGATAATGCATTAATTTAATTAAATTAATTAAATTAATATTAGTGGGGTGAAGGGGGTCATGGCTAGGTAAATGTAATAAAGGGTGCTTATATGTCGAGGGACAAAAGGGAGTGTGACCTAATTTTAGTGTCTACATTTTGCCCCTTTTTGTTGCGTAGCTTGTATTGGTAAGTGATGCTAAAAAAAATAAGATGTGGTTGCCCCATGTGTGGGTGAAGGTGATCCCCCTCAAACCGAGGAAGCGAGAGGCGGCGGCTGAAGCGGTGAGTGGTTTGATAAAAGGTAAATGTGAGGAAAAGAGCAAGTGGGTAAAGGGAAAAAGGGTGAAAGGTCTACTCGGGAATCTAGGTAATGGGTCTAGGGTCACAGGTAGCAATAGTCAAATGCACACACACACATATAAACATAAACTGCAGCACGCTACTGGGTTGAAGAGTAGGAAAACTCTACATCATCTAAGGTCGATAGGTTTATCCAAACAAGGTTGAAGTGAATCCGGTATCCAAGGTATAGGATATGGTCAGAAACACAACATAGGTTAGGTGCAGGAATGTTTAGGTATGTTCGGTACACCAAAGGTAGGGTCAGGATAAATGGTCATGGCAATAGGCTAGGTAAGGTCATTAGGTCAATCAACACAGTAATAGTGCCATGCAGGTATAGCGAACACATGAGGTCAAAGGTCACTAGCGATGGTCTAGGTCCAAATATCTAGGTCACGGCATGGGTAAGGCCAAGGTAGGGGTAAAATAATGAGTCCCCAAAGGAGGAAAAATGGAGGTAGTAAATGATGAGGTCAGGAAAGGTAAGGTAATGGGTTGGGTAAAGGTTGGATGGGGTAAAGGTTGGGATGGGGTAAAGGAGCAAAGGTAAAGGGTGGGGTAAAATGGAAAAGTAGGGGCAATGTGTAGGTTAGGTTGACCGATGGTGGTCATGGATAACCGACGTCGGTATAGGAAAAAAACGATGGTGAGGTAGGGCATGAGACCGATGCGGTCGAGGGAACCGATGTCGGTTAGGTCGGGTTTTGTATAAAAACAAAAAATCCATGTTTTTATTATTCATTTGTTATTTGTGAAGTGAAGAAATGACAAAAAAGAGAAAAAAGAGAAAAAGTGTCTAGAGAAAATGGGACGGTGAGTGGTGTGTGATTTGATGAGGGTTGGGTTGGTGAGTAGTGGGTCCACGGGATCAGGGTGAGAGAGTTGATTGGTCGGAGGTTGTGGGTAGATATTCGGGATGGCAGAGGCTGGAGAGGGATCGGGTGGACCACCACACAGGCCAAGACATGCCATTGCGAGATGGCATGGTAGCGTGACGTGATGAGGTAAGTACCTAACTCTATAGTGTTAATTAGATAGAGTAGAGGTTGTGATAGTTGTTATTTGTAGGGTTTTGTGGGTTTTTTGTTTTTTGTGGGTGGGAAAAAGTTAAATGTGGGTATGGGGGAATAATGGGCCAAAAAAAGGGGGGGAGGGTAGTAAATTGTATAGGTGGGGTGGGTAGGGGTTTTGGGGTAGTGTAGGTCATTATAGGTGGGGTAAAAGGGATAGGTGGGAGGGTTTTTAAAAAAGGGGGTTTGGGAAGTCACATGGATTTTTTGCGCGATGATGAAGCGTCGATCAAGCTTGGTTGGCGTCGGTTGGTAGAACCGGGATCGGTCACCAAACAGGTGACCGATGCCGGTTAAGTGGTAACCATGGTCGGTAAAGAGGAACCGGTATCGGTCACCAAAATAGGTGACCGATGCCGGTTTAAGGGTGACCGAGTCGGTTAGGATGAACCACACGGTCGGGATTTTAGGCACAAGGGTCCAAGAGGGATGTGGGCTAGGTAGTTGAGATGGGTAAAGTAAAAATAGGGTGGAGGGTAATGATAATTGGTGAATATGGTCATGGTAAATGTAGATTAATGTTGTGCTTTGGATTGGATGTAGGGGAGATCATAGTTACATATGCGGGATAGGGTTCCACCATTACTGGTGACATTACGTGGCTTAGCGACCCCCTTGGAGCTGCAACATGCACATGGAGGTAGTGGGCTTGAGTGGTATTATTCACTACTGATGCTGTTGTTTTTGTAGCCTAGTTTGATGGTCACACTCATCGATAGATGGGACTCCGTGACACACACATTCCACCTTCCACCTTCGGTGAGATGACTATCACCCTAGAGGACGTGTTCCAGATTTTTGGTTACCCATATTGGGGGCCCAGGTGTACTCTATCTCCTCCTCGAGGCCTCGAGAGAGAGATCGGGATATAGTTTTTGTGAGGGGGGGTGGAGTGAGATTCCATAGCACCAGTTTGAGCTATGGCGAGATGTACCTAGCCCATCCGGATGAGATGAGGCTAGTGGTTTTATTGATGGAGGTAGTGTGTTGCTATGCATTTGCCCATGTAGAGGGTGGATGCTTTCCCGATCACTTGATGGGGTGCTCCATGATATGATGGTGCATGAGACATGCATTTTCACTGGGCACCAACATTCTTGGTGTAGGTATATATAGAGAGTTGTGTGGGCATGGGTGGTTGCGCGTAGGTTTAGCTTTGTGTTGTTTACATTTATACTACACTACTGGGCCTATGAGCACATAGTCTGTGTTTGACCTATAGGGATGCCCCAAGTAGATGCATTCCCATGAGATGTGTGTGGTTGGGATACAGGAGATGGGTGCCGGTTGCAGGAGAGCGGAGGTCGGATAGGCCGACATATGATGTGGCCCATTTTTGGTAGTTGTTGGAGGGGTTGTCAGAGTGGACATTATCTAGGAGGCCATATGTGGGATTCCCCTCATATAGGCACATGCATGAGGAGCTAGCTGAGCTCTAGCTAGAGAGGTGGATATAGGGTCACCATGTCATGGGGAGGATGAGATGATCCCGATAGATAGAGGGTCGGCGATGGTTGATTCGGGCTTGTACAGGATATTCCTCCATCCTTCCCACAGTATCAGAGAGATGATGTGGAGAGGCCTCTCCCTCTACCACAGCCTACAGTGCCTACGGGAGAGAGGAGCAGCAGTGGATCGGTGGATTGATGATGATTGATTGATGCATGCAGATAGAGTATAGGTAGTGGTGGGTGGCTTAGTTATGAGCCATACCACCTAGACCAGGGGCAGCTTAGACTTAGCTACTATTACGTGTAGAGAGAGACCCTACGGGGGGGTAGCGATGTTGATCACATAGATAGGTATACTACAGACACAGTTGGAGGGTCGAGGTAGAGGTAGCGAGAGAGCTATGAGTACAGGTGGCGATCTGCGAGGCCCGAGATGGTGGAGGAGGGTGGAGGAGATGGAGGAGATGGAGATGAGAGAGGTCGGTGGTGGCGGCCTTACTGGCTCGGTGGCGGGGTTTACGGGGCTAGTTGGCCATAGCCCAGAGCATAGGTTGGGGCCTTACGAGGCCCCAATATAGGCAGCAGGGGCGGGGGCACCACCACGGCACGGGGCACAGGGGACACCACCACGGGCACGGGGAGGCTGGTCCCAGTTCACCAGGCTGGTGGGTCCCGGTTCACGGGTGGCAGCAGGGTAGGTACAGGGGCCGAGACCTATGGGACCACCACAGACCATGCCTATATCTAGGTTACGGGATGCCCTAGGTGAGGTGAGATATTATCAGGACCAGCTCATGGCAGCCGGGATAGACTTCCTCTCTTACGGAGAGTACAAGGCACAGCAGGCATCCAGTGAGAGGATGAGATCCCACACACATAGTGTGGAGAGCACAGGAGGTCAGTGAGCTCTGAGGCCTGATCAAGGAGAGGCCACCAACCACATGGTGACCAGAGCTAGGTGATGTGCCAGCAAGGACACAGGAGGCCGAGGGTGTAGGTGACACAGAGATGGAGGACATCTGGTGAGATGTCTGATATGTAGCCACCCATTTTTGATGTATACTAGTGATTATTTTTTATATATATATATATATTTGTGCATGTGAAGATAGTTGTATTTTTTATCACATATACCGGCTTTGCGTGCCAAAGAAGTGAGAGATGTATGAGTGATTTTTGTATATTGTGAGCATATATATACTGCGTGTGCCAAATTTTTTTATTGATTCATTCATTCATTTTTTATATTGAGACCGGCTGCGTGCGATGACATTTTGTATTGTATATCGGCTTTGTGCTGACATTTTTTGAGATGATGGCCATGATGAGATAGGCATGTATTTTGAGATACACATTTATTGATTTATATGATGAGATTCATGGTATTTTGTGATGTGTTAATATGTTTATGAGATATTGGATGTATGGCTTGTGTTAGATGAGATATGGATGTTGTTACTTTGATGTGTGGTTTTAATGAGATTAGGTGAGTTAGGCATGGATTAGTTAGGTTAGTTAGGCATGGATTGAGTTAGGTTAGGCATTTAGGCATGGATTGAGTTAGGTTATTAGGCATGGATGGAGTTAGGGTTATTAGGCATGGATGGAGTTAGGTTATAGGCATGGATGAGTTAGGTTAGTTAGGGCATGGATTGAGTTAGGTTATAGGCATGGATTGGTTTTAGTTATAGGCATGGAGTCGAGTTAGGTTATAGGCATGGATTGAGTCAGGTTATTAGGCATGGATTGGAGTTCGGTTATTATAGGCATGGAGTTAGTTAGTTATAGGCATTGGATTGGTTAGGTTATGGATTGAGTCGTTATAGGCATGGTTGAGTTTATTAGGCATGGTTGAGTTAGTTAGTTATAGGCATGGTTGAGTTGAAAGTAGGTTTAGTTATGATTCATTATTTTGGCAATGAATGATACTATGGGTCATATGTGAAATGTTGTATAATCTATGCATAGTGATGATAGAGATGGTAGGTGTAATAAATGTATGTTGTAAGCAACTTGTTATGTATGTGGCTTAATTTCCAATTTTGTTAGAAAAGGGAACTAAGTGAAATGTGAGGTAAATGGTGAGTTAGGCATGGTTGATGAATTGTTTTAGGGTAGAGAATGGCCAAGCTAACCTCCAAGGGCCCCATGCCCTCGGAGTGCTTGCCTACATAGTCCCGGTGAAAAAAGGGACCTCGGGCCGATGTAGTTCTCCCATGAGCTAGGGAAGAATATGAAAATGAGTTGGTAGGTTTGTGGGCATGTTGTGGGTTTAGGTTTAATAGGTGTGGGTAGATTATAGGTAAAAAAATGATAGGTGAAGGTGATTATGGCAAAGGAGAGACTACCCCTCAAAGGTAAGCGTCGAGTACCAAGTCCTGTATAAGGTAATCAAAACATAAACAAAGATGGTTAAAAGATAAGAGGGGCAATAAAGCCACCTGATTGGGTAGGATCATACTGAGTAGATCATACCTTGGAGGGGGTGATGAACACAAGACCCCCAAAGGCATTGCATGATTAACTTCTATGATGAAGGTAGTCACAGGATCACCAAATGTCAAAATTCCAAGATGTCCCTTGAGGTGATTGAGGAAATGAGAGTGGAAATGGTAAGGTGGGTGAAAGGTAGTTAATTTTATATGTTTTGAGTGACGGGGCTTTTTGGGCAAGAGGTCAGGTCACATGGGCAAGTCCATGACTAAAAAAGTTTTTTTGTTGATAGATAGATGATCGATGTGGGAAGTCTATATGGGATAAATAATATGGTACTCCTTGAGGTCTTCGTGAAGTTGATCGATGCGGGAAGCTTTGGTTTCTCATTTTTTTTTTTTTTTTTTTTTAAGCTTCACATAGTTGTCCTTTGAGGGAGCAGTCTATTTATAGTAGCAATTTTTCGAGAGGAAGATGTCCTTTTGAGGGAGTCATCTTTTTATTAGAAGTTTGACTCAAGGAGTTTGGTCCCATGTGAGGTCTTTGAAATCATGGACAAGACCAAGGTGGAGGATAGGACTCTTGTTCAAAAGGCAAGGTGGAATGACCATGGGATCTCATCTAAAGGTAGATGAAAAGTATCCATGAGAATCATGCTATGTGTGTGTGTATGGTACACATATTCAAGAGAAGATAACAAGTGATGGGTACTCACATGATTCTTGTTTAATCATTAGGGAGGTGTATGGAGTGGATAGCACTCAAGGGATGAGCCTGTAAAGAGACAAAGGGTGAGGTAGGACAATGAGTCAACAATAGAATGGTCGAAGATGTAATGCGTTAAGGGGCTCAGGTTTGGGTTTACCATCAAGTGAGGATAAATGATAGGCACCTGATCCATAGGTATGAGTTACGATGTATGGTCCAAGCCAATTAGGAGTGAATTTTCCCCATTTACTTTTTTTTTTTGGTTACGTGTTGATTTTCTTTCAAGACAAGGTCACCGACTTGGAAGGTTCATTCATGAACACGTTTTCATAAGCACATTTGATACGTTGTTGGTAAACTTGAAGGTGATCCAGAGCATTAAGATGATGATTCATCTAATAACTCTAGTTGTGCTAAGTGGTCTTAAAAAAAGTCATCATCAATAAGCATGTCATGGAGAGAAATGTGGAGTGAGGGGATCTAGACTTTGAGAGGTAGAACAACCTCTATACCATAGACCAGAAAAAAGGGTGTGGCCACAGTGGAAGTGTGAATACTAGTGCGGTATGCCCATAGGGAAAAAGGAATGTGCGTATGCCAATCCTTCCCAGTATCATCAACCACTTTCATGAGAATTTTGTTGAGGGTTTTGTTAGTGGATTTGGCTTGGCTGTTGGTTTGTGGGTAATAAGGTGATGAGAAACTAAGTTGAATGCTGAAGGCATCATAAAGTTTTTTGCAATGTTTTTTTTTTTGAATTGTTTTCCATTGTCAGTGATGAGGCGATGAGGACACCAAAGTGACAAATGATGTGATGGTTAATGAACTCACATATTTTCTTGACTTTCGTGGAGATGAGTGGTATGGCTTCCACCCATTTTGTGTAGTATTTGGTAGCAGTTATGATCCATTGATGGCATTGGGAAGAATGAGGATTGATTTCTCTGACAAGATCCAAACCCCATTGAGAGAAGGGCCAAAGGTCACGAGTGACCTGTAAGGCATGATTGGGTGTATGATGAAGGTTGGAATGTTGTTGGCATTTCACACAATGTTGACATAGTCACAACAATCATGGTTAAGGTTGCGATAATAGCCTAGGTGAAGAATACGCTTAGCAGCAACAAGGCCACTAAAAAGTGACCTCCACATATGCCATCATGAACCTCCTTAATGGTATAAGGAATTTCAGAACTTGTGAGGCATCGTAAGAGAATACCATCAAAGCCACATGCTTATAGAGGAGTCCCCCAGAATGATGAAATGAGAGACCTTTTTAAGGAAGGCGTGCGTTGTCATTACGGGTGAGATCAGGAGGTAAGATGGAGAGAGAAAGGTAGTCGGAGTATTGTTTATACCAAAGGTCACTCGGGTCAGGGGTGTCATTTCCGATTGAGTAAACATCATGAGGTAAATAAGAAGGTGAATGGAGGTGTTGTATGGTGACAAATATTTTGGAATCGGCAGGGGAAGCGGGTATTTGGGAAGCTAAGCAGGCCATGGTATCTACAAATTTGTTGGTTGAACGTGGGATGGTTTGAAGGGTGTAACGATCAAAGGTGGTCAAAAGTATGTCTACATGATGTTTATACTTTTGAAGTATCTCATTATGACATTGGTACATACCATTGACTTGGTTTACGACCAATTGTGAATCACCAAAGATGTGGATTGATTTGACATCTAGGGCATATGCGGCTTGGAGACCTAGTACGAGCGCTTCGTACTCGAAAATATTGTTGGTGCATTCAAAGTCTAGTTTGAAAGACAAAGGCATGGGTTCTCCATCTAGAGGAATGAGGATAACACCAGCCCCACCCCCATGCTTGACACTTGGAACCATCGAAGAATAGTGTCATTTGGTAAGGGGTTCGTCCAAGGAAAGAGTAGTAATTGACTCATCGGGAAAGTCAAAATTAGAGGGTTGATCCCGAAAATAGGTGCGTCAGCCAGTTGGTCGGTGATAGCTTGGCCCTTGATGGACTTTTGGTGAATGAATTTGAGGTCAAGATCAGCTAAAAGCATAAGCCATCATGCGCGCACATGCTTGATTTTGATAAGGTTTGGCATACATGAAGTGTAAGGGATCGGTGTTGGTCACGACATAGGTTTTGTGGTTGAGTAGGTAATGGCGGAGTTTGGTGGCAAAAAAACTAAGGCTAAGAAAATTTTTTATGGATGGTTGTATGGTTTCATAGTCCAAAAGAGTATGGCTTATGTAATAAACCACTGCTCTCCTGTGTTGTTCATCATCGCGATGAGCGAGCATGGCTCCCAAGGAATGATCGGTAGCTGATATGTATAGGTAAAAAGGTTGATCATCTTTAGGTGGAATGAGTATGGGTGGTTGGAGAAGGTATTGTTTTAGGGCCTCAAAATCTTTGTGATAGTCATCATCCCATTTAAAGGAGACATCCTTCCTAAGCAGATGATGAAATGGTTGACACCGATCAGATAATTGTGAAATGAAATGGTGAATGGACTACAATTTACCTTGCAGGCTACGGAGTTGTTTAAGGTTAGTGGGTGGAGGCATTTCTAGAATGGCCTTGACTTTAGCAGGGTCAACTTCTATACCACCAGAGGAAACAATAAATCCCGGAGAGCTTCTGAGAGAAACCACGAAAGACACACTTTTTAGGTTGAAGGTGGACACAATATTTAATGAGGTGGTCAAAGATGGTTTAGGATGGTGAGGTGCTCGGCGTGACATTTAGATTTGGCCAAGAGATCATCCACGTAATCTTCCAATATGTGATGCATGATATCATGGAAGATGTAAGTCATAGCATGCTTGATATGTAGCACCAGCATTTTTAAGGCCAAAAGGCATGACTCGATAGCAAAAGGTTCCCCAAGGGGTAATGAATGCGGTCTTGTGCTGATCTTAGGGGGGCAAGAAAAATTTGGTTATAACCCAGAAGCCATCCATGAGTGAGAGCATCTCATGACCAGTGGTGAGTGAGTCAACCAGTTGATCAATACTTGGCAAGGAAAGTCATCTTTTTTAGGCTAGGTTGAGGTCACGGAAGTCCATGCAAATGTGAGTCCCCTTTTGCTTTAGTAATAGGGACAATGTTAGAAATCCAATGAGGATAATCAATGGGTAAGATGAAGGAAATGGAAAAAAGAAGGCACTGAAGTTCTTCTTTGATGAGAAGAGCAATGCGAGGGTGCATTTTCCTCAGCTTTTGTTTGATAGGTTTGGCATCGGGAACGGTTACGATATTGTGGACCACTATGGTGGGGTCAATACTTGGGCATGTCTGCGTAAGACCAAGTGAAAGCGTGGTTATGATCTCGGAGAAAAGAAGTGATGGCTTCCTGTTCAGCAACATCTAAAGATTGTCTGATCTTTAGGATGTGTGGGTCATCCTGAGTATGAATGTTGATCTCGATAGTCGATTCATTCAACATGGTTTGTGTCTCAAGAGGTAACGACCGATGAATGAATATATGAGTCTTACTACCAAGGTAGGTAGGTGAGTATGGATTCATCATCCTGACATTGAATGATTTAATTATAGGTGTGTCATCATCGATCATCTCGATCAGATATAGGAATGGAAGAGTGGAAGGGGGAAGGGCCTCCTTCACGTTGATAAGTCAAAGGCCCCAGGAAATGGTGTTTATGAAAAAAAAAAAAAAAAGTAGGGGGATAGATTCGGGATCCATCGACTCTGTCGAGAGGGTGGTGATGAAGGTGGAGTGGGTGAAGGTAGTGATGAAGATGAAGGTGGAGGAGGGCTAGGGTCTTTAATGAGTTCAATGCGGGCCTGTTTGGTAGGAGGTTCGGGAAGCCGATACCACTACGGTCATTATGTTTGTGGGTGGTACATGGAATAATGGTATGGGCCTTGCTCATAAAATCCAAAACCAAAACCCTTCCATGCACAGCATGTGGTGCAGGAAGGTGTGGGTGAAATGGTGATTGGTAAGTGATTGGAAGTCAGTAGAAAATGGGTGGGGTTGTGATGGTGGTTCAGGTGTGTAAGTGGTAGTATCAAGTCCCCCATAGGTGAGACTAGTACGAAGATGAGGAGGACCATAAAGGAGGCATTCTCCTATATGGTGATCATAGCGAGGGTGTTGGTGAAGGCTTCCATACTCATGTGGAGTAAGGAATGTGTTGACACTATATAGGCGGTACTCCCCCAGAGTGAGGCATTGAAAAACACCTTCCAAGGGATCAGTGGTTGGTATGTAGGTAGTTGGTATGGATGATGTGTCGGAGGTCGATGCGGAGGTGGAGTTAATGGATTGGGAAGCTAATGGGTCAGCCATGGAGGTTATAGCAGTGGTAGGAATGGAGGAGGTATGTGTGGTGAAAGTAGTGGTTGTATTGGTAGGTGGAGGTGTAGGTGAAGTGGTATTGGTTGCGGAGGTAGATGGCTTGATAGGTATGAGCACATCATTGGGTCGGTAAAGCATGTTGCATGTTTTGAAAGGTGATGGGTCAGCTTGGAATGGTATAAGTGTGTCCTTCATGTTCAAACTTTACACAACGATGCAAAGTGGAAGGAACACAACCCATGACATGGATCCAGGGTCTACCAAGCAACAAGTTATATTGGAATTCCCCCTCCAAAACATAAAACAATTCTGGAATAGTGTGGGGGCCCACGTGACGAATGTGAAGGATGATAGTGCCTAGTGTGGAGGTGATAGCATCATTGAATGAATGCAACATGAGGATGTTTTTATGCATGTAATTTTCAGGTATGCACATTTGAGAAAATGCATGGGATGAAATGATGTTAATGCTAGCACCTCCATCAATCATCACATGGCGTACCCATATGTCATCAATGTGGATAGAGATGAAGAGGGCTGGGTCTGGGTCATCATTTTGGTGTGGCGCGATCTCCTCCTCTGAGAAGCTAAGGGAGGCCACTTGGTGAACAAGGTGAGGTGAGGATGAAGGTGGTAATTTGGTGAGAGAGGCTACATGATGGGGTGTGATAATGGAGGCTACGGGTGTAGGGTCATTGGGTAAAACCTCAATAGATTGAAGAACCTCCATGAGGGCTTGATGATGGGATTCCGAGGTTTGGATGAGGTCATATAAGGACATTTTGAGGGAGATTGGTGTAATTGTTTGAGCATGGTGTGATGTGTGATGCCATTAGAAATGGGGTATGTGGGGCCATGGATAGTTATTTTAGGTATGGGTGCAGATGGTATGTTGGGTATAGGATTGGTTGGTGGGTCAGTTGCCTTTTCTTTTCCCTTTTGCACATGTGTAGTGACATGTATCATGTTGATTTGAGGGAAGTTGGAAAATGGAGAAGGTGTAGGGTGAGTGGTATAATGACATGACGGGAAAAAACCTACTGGAGGAGAAAAACCCTGTGAGGTCAGCTGGGCACAACGACATTTGGGTGGTGGCATGGCAAGTTCTCGATGTGAACCATGTTAATTTCAAATCTTGGGTGTGGCTCTAGGAGTGTGAGGGTGGAGGTTGTGGTTGTTGAGTGGGCAGTGTGGGGATGGGTGTTGGTGAAGCAGGATCCTCATCGAGAAGGTCATCATCATCATCAAAGTTGGTTTTACGGTGGACACAATTGGATAAGGATGGTTTTGAGGCCTTGCGAGTTCTCCACATCATGCCACTGGCACACGATGGTATGCACAAATTTTAGTATCATCAAACCCTTTTGGCTTGGGTTTGAGGGGTCATAAGGTCGGAGTGGCGGTAATGTGATAACAGAAGTCTCGAGGAGGTTGGTTAAAATTTTGGCATAGGACCTGCTAGTGGATCACAATGGGAAGTGAACGTGGGTTTGGGTGTAGGTGTGGTTGATTGTCGAGGAACTATTTTTGGAAGAGTAGGAATGGGTTGAGCTATGGGTTTAGGTGCGGTGTGGTTTGAGGTATCGGTCGTGTTTGTTTGGGTAGGGGTACAGTAGATGGATGGGTAGGAGGGTGTGGGGTTGTTTTGACTACCTTGTTGTGGGGTAGTGGGGTTTTGTTTTTGGGTTGCACCTTCTTGGGTAAAGGTGATGTGGGTGTATGAGGTCTAGAAGGAAAAGTAGATGGAGGAAGAGGGTGAGTTACCCATGGGGATAATGGGGGTGTTGTGAAGGTAGATGATGTGGGTCATACTTGGGGTGTGAGGGACAATGACTGAAGTGTAGTGGGTAGTGAAGCAATAGCTAAAGGTATTGGAGGTATTGGTGGTAAAGAGACTACAGGTGTGGGTGTAAGTCATGTTGTGTGCCTAGGTAGGTTAGAGGTTTGTGAGGAAGGAATGGGTTGTTGTGTTATTGGTTTATGGATGGGTGAAGGGTGCTTGACCATGTTGGGCAGCTGAGGTCTTAAGGCAGATGGGACAAGTGTGGGTGTGATTGGTGTGGTTGGGGTATGAGGTCGATGAGTTTGTTTCTTTGGTTTGGGTGTCGGAGTAGGTGTGGTATTGACATTGGAGGATGTAGCTAAATCTAGTTTAATAGGTGGATGAGTAAGGTTGGTGGTCGGGGTGACCCCTAAAGTGGTAATAGGTTTAGTGGAGGCAAATGTTGTGGGTATGGGTTTGGGTTTAGATGTAGGTCGGGTTATGGGTAAGGGTGTGGTGTGAGTGCTAACGGGTATCATGGAAGGGGTTGTGACAGTAGTGGTTGTATTTGGTTTGATGGGTCAAATGTGTTTGGGTAGATAGTGGAGGTATCAGCGGATCTCTGCATCTGTGTTGAGACAGGGAGTAAGAGGCACCCCCATAGTAAAGCCCTATCCACATAATCTAAGTGATCGGCCAAACATGAGAATGACACATCTGTGGGTGGAGTTGGTGAGGACCTAATGGGAATTCCCATAAAATGCATCTTAGAGATGGGGAATTGGCTAGCTTCACTTCGTGGGTAAGAGAGCCAAAAGTAGGTCTATTGGATTTTGGGTAGCTGATGGAGAATGCTCTTACCAAGGGAAGGTATCTCAACTGGGTCTATGATGGGTGGAGGAGATGATGGGAGCTCCTCTATAAGTGGAGGAGCAGATGGGTGCTCCTCTGTGGGTGGAGGAGGTAATGGGTGCTCCTCTGTGGGTGGAGGAGGTAATGGGTGCTCCTCTGTGGGTGGAGGAGGGGTAATGGGGAGGAGGTCCTCCTCTGGGTGGAGGAGGTACTATAGGTAAAGGTTCTCTAAGTGGAGAAGCTAGGGGTGAGATGGTCTCAATGTTAGTGGAAGACCCCTCCGTAGGTGATGAAGGAGATGAAAGGTGTTCCTCTGTTGGTGAAGGAACAGGGAGGTTGGTTCCAATGTGGAAGGAGGATTTTGGGCTAGGATTTCCTCTATGGAAGGGATGTGAGGTAATTGAGAGGTGACAGGTACCTCGTTAAAGATAGCGTGAACCTCACGGGTATGGGTATCGTGAGTTGATGTCTCACCGGTTTGATTGGATGAAGGGGCATGGTTGGGAAATGGTTTTTGAAGATTTGTAGATTTTGGTTGGGGGTGGCATTGGGATTATCCATAGTTAACTCACCTTTCTCGAGCATTTCTTGGACAATATTCTTGAAAGTGATGTAGTTTCCATCACTATGACCCTTTACTCGATGATAGTTACAGAAATCATGTTCTTTATACCATGCGGGCATGGGGCGAGCAGGGTCAAAACCAGTGTGTGGTTTTATGGGTGGAAGGGTGATGGCTCCAGCTTTGATAAGATTTTCTAAGATAGAAGAGTAAGGTTCCCCAATTGGGGTATATTTTCTTTCTCTTCTGAATTGAAAAGTCTGGACAGGTGAGAGATTAGATGAGGGTGTAGCTTGATTTGATGGATGAGCTGGGCCGGCCTTGAGTACCACTTGCGTTAGTAGTGCCCTTAGCTTTTGAATAATTGGTTTGTGGTTTGGAAGAGGAAGAGGTATCATTCGAACTTGAATGCTGAATTCTTATTGCGTAATTGGATTTTCTTCTCTTCGATGGCCCGAATCTCTAACTTTCGTGCCATAGTGAATGCCTCATCGAATGTTTGGAAGGTTTGGACCTGCAAGGTTGGGGAGATATGTCTAGTGCACAAGCTCATGTGAAGAGCTCGATGAGTTCAGTTTGTGGCAGTTGGAAGGTAAGTTGATTGATCGAGATTGCTGCGGTGAGTGAAAAAAAATCTGTGATAGATTCATCCTCATCTTGCGTGGAATATAGATCGGTCATGGTAACCTTCTTGATGATATTGATAGAGAAATGATCCAAGAAGGCTTGGGCTACCTGATTGAATGAGAATATAGAGTGTTTAGGTAACCCACTATACCAATCTAATGCAAGTCTAGTGAGGGACATGGGAAAAGTTCTCAAAAGCAAGGCATCATCATGAGCGATCAGATAACACCCATGTTTGAATGACCACAAATGTTGTTGGGGGTCTTCTTTGCTATTGAAATGATTGAATTTAGGCATTTCCCAATGCACAGGTATGAATGGATAGGAATGGATGGGTGAATAGGCTCATTGCAAATCTCATCATAGGTGAGAGTGTTGTGGGAGCTAGAAACCGATGCCTCCAATGTCTGCATCTTGTCCAACATCAATTTAATTAGGTCATTGGTGGGTTGTGATGATTGGATGCCTCTTGTAGCATGAGGAGGTTGGTTTTGGGCATATAATAGGGGTGGCACTCCAGTGTATGGGGCTGCCATGTAGGGTGGTGGAGAAGAAGGCAGTGAAATAGGGGGTACGTACCCAGAATGAATAATGGATGAAACAGGAGGTTGTTGGTAGTATGTATATGGGGGTGGAAGGGTCATGGTAACCCTAGTGGCAATAGGGGCTAATGATTGTGGAATGGAAAGAACCACGTTCTGAAATGGGGTAGGGGTCACCAACACTAGAGGTGGGAATGTAGCTACAGGTATGTATGAGACATTAGGGGTGGATGAGGTTGTGTTTGGGGTAGTCATTGAGGGTATGGTGGATGTAATGGGTGCCACAGAGTAGTAACATGGCGTGTCATAGTGGGTATAGAACCTAACTATGAAATGATTGGGGGTAAGGTGGATGTGGGTAGCACGGAGCCAGATGGGGCCGATGTGGAAGTGGGTGTGAGAGTTGGGGGGATAGATACGGGCATGTCATATATCAACTGACCCGAGGCATCTCGAGTGGATGAGTGGGAAAGGTAAAACTGCAAGGCGGCAGGGTTCTGGTCAAGGAGTCATGTGAAACTCCTCATCTCTAGTAGTGATAGTAGTAGGTTGGATGGGATCCATGGCTGGTGATAAAATAGAAGGTGGTGAAGGACTAGGTGGGAGTGGTTGGCAACTGGCGTGGAATATGAGGGTGCTTGCTTGTCTTTGGGTCAGCACCATGTGAACCAGTATTGATCAGGTAGGGTTGCTTCTCTGTAAATGATATCTGAGAATAACAACATGAATAGGTGAATCTGGTGATAAAAAAAGGATGAAGTAACAAATGGTGGCTGGAATGTGAAATAGGCTAACCGATGCCGGTTAGGGAAAACCAACGTCGGGTCGGGGGTAACCATTGCTACATCACTTTTGTAAAAATGGACAATGAGTAAACAGTGAGGCAGAAGGTAAAATCTGATAGGTATGCCAAATCTGAAGATGTTTAAAATGTCAATGGGAATAATGACAGTGATAGAGACTGTGAAAAGTGGAAGAAAGTGAAGTAAAATGTCCTTTTGAGTAGGTTAGCAAAAGGACTTGAACTGACGTCGGTTGGGTATAATGCGATGGCGGTGAGTAGGTAGATGATGATTCTTGTGAAATTGAAATAGTGATGAAAAAAGTGGTTGTGAATTAAAATCTGTAGAATCGGACCCAAAATTTCTAGGAATGATGATGATATGGCCCATGCACACTCGGTGAAGCTGAATACACCACTATGATGAGGAGCATGCGAGGATGAACAAAAAAAAAAAGATGAACGTGATCTCTCACCTCAAAATCAAAGCAAAGCAAGCAAAAACACTAAGAAAATGTGATCCTAGGAGTGCCTTTTCTATTATGTTTGTTTAGCTTATGCTATTTAGGGATGACACATGAATTGTGAAATAGAGTTTTGGTGAGGATGGCTTCCTACAAAGAAGGAGATCTAAAGGTGAGGTTTCGGTATATGTATGGTGGGCGGGCTTCGCTCTGAAGTATGACTCGATAGAGAGCGAGTGAGTGGTGCCCACTTGTTGTGTCGTGATCATGTGATCACCTACAACTTCTTCTAGGTAGGATGTTGTTTAAGAATGTATGTATTTTGAATTTTTGTGTGGTTTGGTAAGACTCGAGAGAAAGAAAAAGGATAGAAGTGCTTTTTATGATTCGTTTGTCAACCATCATTGGTCATGACTTCAGGTATATAGGTTGCCCTCGAATTAATGTGAGCTAATGCAATAAATCAAAATGGAATGCACTTGTTTTTTTAAACCCAAATCAAAAATGTGAAATTGGATGACACAATAAGATGAAGAGGAAGAGGGATGCTCTTTCACTACTGATATGAAAAAACATGAAGAAATGATTCTTTTTAATTACACCAAAAGAAAAGTTTCCTTTAGAGAAAATAGAAAGAAGAGGTGGATTACCAAAGAAGAAAATTAGTGTGTACTTTTTAGAAGGAAAACACACAATTTTTTTCCTAGGAATGAATGAAATGCAAGGAACCCGGATGGGTCCCACCAGTGCGCCAAAATGTTTCACCTTTTTCTTAGATTGTTTCTTTGAAGTGTTGATGAAACAGATAGGGTAATGGGCGTAGGAGGAATACCTGTTCAAATGTCGGTTGATGGGTTGTTGCATGCGTATGACTTCCAATCCACAGCTGATCATGAGAGCTTCCTTTTGGCTAGGAGGAACTACCTATAATGAAAACAAGACCACCAGAAGGAATTAAACAATATGGGTAGTGAACTACCTAGCGTATGCTAGATCCGGGAAGTATGATACTTCCTAGATGGTTGTCAATCCACTATTTTAAACAATTCAATGTTGTAAACAAAGTAAATCCTATTGTTATTTTAAAATGATTTAGGTATCTCACTTAAAAACACAATAAGAAATAGATCTAATCTAATAAGCTAAGCTAGAATAGAATCCAAAGGTCAAATGATTGGTTATGGGTCTCTGCAGGTCTAATAAAGGTCTCGGGTAGATCACAGGTGAATGAGGGTGAGATAAAATTAGGTGGGTAGGTCTCTTTTAGGGTTGTGTGGGAAAACACAGAGACCGGTGTCGGTCAGGGGTGACCGACGGTGGTTAGGTATAACTGTGCGATTCTTGTGAGAGATCTGGAAATGTCACAGAATAGGCTGGGGTCTCCTTTGTGATTACACAAAGGACTTTGGTTGGTCGGGATGAGGTATTGGGTGACTGGAGTAGGATTTTGTGAGGTTTTAATGGGTATATGGAGGTGAAAATGTGGAGAAGGTCAATAGGGAGCAAGATAAACAATGGATGATAAAATGATGATGAAATGAAATAACCAGGAAAGTATGATGTTGTACTTACTTGGATTTCATTCTGAATGCCTGTGTGTGAGGGATGGAGGTGTTGATGATGGGTTTGAAGGTTGCAAGTGATCACCAACTAAAGAAAATCTTTTGCATGGCTGCATGTACACTCCTCTTTGCTTGGATAGATCAGATCATGGTTGGGATGGTTGTGCAGGAGAAGATGCTCAATCTCCTTCCTTGGATGTGAGTTTTCACTTGGAATTGGCTCTCTGAAGATGTGTTATCTCTCTGAGATGTGTTCTTGCTCATCAAATTTCTCCCAATGTTTTCCAACTTCCTTCCAACCTTGAGAATAAGGTTGTTTTGGGGTTAAAAGGGTAACCGATGGCGGTCGGCTTAACTAGATGATGGTTAGGGGTAACCGACGTCGGTCAAGGTGGGATTTCCTAGGTTTACTAAACTAGGGAGATCCTCTTGATTTCCTTGGATCTCATGTCATTATCCCATGGATTAGACTAGGAGCTTCTTGTGAGCATGTGGGAATGTGGTTAGAGGGAATGTAGGCATTGATTTTTAGGGTTTGGGTAAGTCTTAGTTAGTTATGGGAACTTGCTTAAGAATAGGTCTTAGGTTGAGTTGGCTTGGTGAGGTGAGAGTGAGTGAATGTGTGTGTATTATTTATTTAAATAAGATGATTCTTTCTTCCATTTTTTTGTCCTTGTTAATTGTTTTGTTGTGCATATATGGATTGTTGGTTATTGGACTTCTTTTCAATAGATGATTGCATTTGTTTATTCCCTTTTTTACGAGAAGCAAGTGTTTGATCATCTTCTTCCTCTTATGAGTGGATGGACTCTTCTTGTTGCAACATGTTTACAAGTTTTCAAAATTGACATTTTGTTTAGACACATTTAGTGACGTGAAAAAAATTTGGTAAGGTGGAAGGCCTCTCAAGAAAATAGATACGAGAGAGTTGGTAGTCACTTCTTCTTCCAAGGCAAGAAGTGATGCTCTCATTGTTGCAACATGCCTTTAAAAGGTTTCATTTTTTTCATTTTGTTTGAGTTTTAAGTAGTGAAGTTGGCTCTGGAGATGAAGAATTGTGTTTATGTTTTTGGCTTCATACACAATACTCAATTTATCCCATGTGTCCTTTTTATTTTGGCATCACAATATGGGGTTACACCTTATTAGACAAGCCAAATAAAATAATGAGTTTTGCTTTATGATTGACCTATCAAATAGTTTGGTGATTTGCATATGCTTTTGGTCGTGTCAAAAATTCATCTACTACACAAATATCCTCAAATTCCAATTGAGCTTTTGATCATGTTAGGAGGTGTTGGAAAAATTTCAAGAGAATTCTTGAGGTTCTAGTAAAGTTTGAAGCAAGAGAGAGCGAGTTTTGTTGCCTCTTCCCACCCTAAACTCTATTTTTCACACCCCAAATTATTACACAACATCGGTAACATCAAGTAGATTTTGTAACCTCTACAAATAGAACTACACCTATAATAGCGCTTGCTATCAAGCTGCTTCTTTGTAGGTGTCAATTTGCTATTTGTAGAGGTTACAAAAATATGCTTGATGTTATCAATGTTGTGTAACAACCAGGTGTGAAAATAGAGTTTAGGGTTGTGAAGAGCAAAGCAGCAACTTTCCGGGCTCCAAGCCGCTTGTAGGTGTTAGTTTGCTATTTGTAGAGGTTACAAAAATATGCTTGATGTTATCGAATGTTGTGTAACAACCAAGGGGTGTGAAAATAGAGTTTGGGTTGTGAAGAGGCAAGCAGCAACTCGAGCTCTCTCTTGCTCAAACTTTACTAGAGCCTCCCTAATAGGATCAAAAGTTCAACCTTCTCTAATACCAAATCCAACATAGGAAAATGGTGAGCTTTATTGATTATCAAAAATTGAATTACAATACACAAGTGATGGCAACAATTCTTATAGCAATTTTATTGACTTACCAAATCCACATAAGGTGGATGAGATATCTCTTGAATTAAAAAACAATATTTTAACTTATTACATTTATTCAAGTAGCTCACCCATGGTGAATTAAGCACATAGGCTAGTCCTAACACAAACTACTACAAAAAATGATAAATTCTCACTTCATAATTGTTTTGACTATTTGTTTTCATTTTTCCATAAATGTAACTTCATATCTATTTGAAATAGTACTAATTGTATCAAAGATATGTGGTATCAATGAAGAAAATTTGAGATTTGTGGTATCACCATATGAGCTTAGGATGGTCTTGAAGTTCCTAGTGAAGAGGGCGCTTGTAAAGGAGTACCACCATTATACCACAAATCACTCAAAGGATCATACCCTTTTGGATGAGCTAACATTGTCCTTGATCCACCTCTATATGTTAGCCCTCATAAAGATAGCATCCAGATAGGAGCTCCAAACACATCATCAAATGCATCTATTGGAATCACATATGCTTCCAATTCATCAATATATTCATAATTAATAGAAAAATTGACCTTACATTTCTTAGTCAATTATCTTTACACCATTCTTTGTCTAACATAACGGATATAGATGTGATCATAAGTTTTCAAACTAAGCCTTCTTCATCTAAAATCCAATTAGATTATGAGCTAGAATAAACAAGTGCATATACATTTTCCTCTTGATTTGAAAATCTTGCTCATCTCCTTGTATACCTTATTGAATTAGTGGTAGTGCAACAAATTTACCTTCTACATTTGATATATCCTCTTATCTCCTCCGCTTTTTATCAACCAAGATAGAGTCAACAAATGCGAGATATATTTTCCCTCTTAATTTGAAAAAACATGTTCATCTACTTTTATTCCTTACTAAACTAGTAGTGCAATAAATTTATCTTCTACATTCAACATATTCTCTTATCTCCGCCTCTTTTAATCAACCAAGATGACCTTTGACTCCTTATGATCCACTTTGAAACAATTGTCTACATGCAATTTAAGACAAAACTTCCAATACTTAGCATCCATATTCAGTAAAATCCCTTGCAAAATATGTGAAGTAGTGGATTACCTTTGTAGAATTTTTGAACTTACTTTCATTGATTTTTCATAGATGATTCACCCTCACAAAGCCTCTTCTCAACTTCAAGATAGTATGTTTATGAACATTCTTTATCATGGTCTTCACTAGGCTTGTTGTAGATGACCCTTTTTCCTTCCAATGTATTTTATCATCATATCATCTTCCTTTTAAGTCCAAAGTTCGTTGACATGCTTTTCTACAAAATTTTATGGTATAATCCTCTACACTTCGTTTATTGTCTTGCCTAAATTACTATCACTAAATAATTTGGTAAGTTTTATGTCCAATAGGATAAAAATTCTTCTTTAACAACTAATTTAATCCTTCACTACCAAACACTATTGGTGTTTTCTTCTTCTTCTTATTAAAAGCAATTAGAGTTTTTCCACCAAACTAGAATATGACCCTCAATTTTAGAGGCACACAAAATAAAAATTTTGCACCTCCCTAACTTCATTCACTCTAAATTAGACTTTCATTTTCTTAACGCACTTATCAACAAATCTAGCATCTACTTGCCCTTGAAAAGGTTTAATGTATGCTTTTGTTTCAAACTTAAAACTATTATATTCATTTACCTTTATCTTTGCTTATGTCTAGCTTGGAATTCTCTACATTCATGTCTTAATCCTCACTCCTTCCTTCTTCATTTTTTCAAGGAGTTGCTCTTCTCCTCCTCCATGCCTCTTCGCAATAGTGAGTACCACCTTATTAATGGATGCTTAATATTTAGCATATACAACTCTTGTTGATTAGTGAGGCTTTTTAGGTTTTTTTAAGTATATAGCTTTTATTAATTAATGATATTTTCTTGGGTTTCCCAATGTTTTTGGACATGTCACTAGTACCACTACATTCTAGTGCCTTTTTTTTATTGACAAAAAAGACACCAAAACCATAGTTGTATTGTTCAAGCAACATGTCTTAAAATCAAGAAAACATGCATAGAGGAGAAAACCAAGGAAGGAAGAAGGTAGTGCAAACATGATCAAATAGATAATAATAGAGGCAATAAAAGTAACAAAGTCAAAAAGTATCCAAAAGCAAACATAGCACAAAATAACTCATTGAAAGTAAAACACAAAAACACACACCAACAAGAGTATAATTTGAACCAATGATAAGTTTATTGCCTTTAAAACTATTCCAATCATTTTAAACATAGTACCAATAAATTCAGCAAAAGGTGCCCTTACTAGCATCCAATATTAAAAAGAAGCTAGCGATGAATGTGTTGCTTCTAAGATATTTACTTTAACAAATCCTCGAAGCTCCGGGTCACTGGTTATTTGCTGATCCCTCTGGATTACCAAAAAAAAATAGAAAATCCTCAATAGTTTAATAAAATGTGTATGATAATCCTCGACCCTCCAAGAAGAAAATGTTAGATGTTGGCACTGAAGAAAATGTTAAATGTTGGAATCGAAGACCTTGATAGACACTATCAAATATTGCTTCAAGCAATCAAACTTTAAACTTTTAGACACCACCACGATTTGTTATCCTCTACCATCCAGATGCATAGGCTATAAAATGGTAATGGTAGCCAAATAAATCAACAATTTCAGATTTTTCTGGCATTTAATAAATCGATTTCGAATGATGCCTTAACTAGGTAACAAAATGCCATCATGGATGCCAAGAAACAAATGGTTTAAAAATTAAAATAACTAGGAAGAGATCATCTTAAAATCTATTTTGTAATTAGCAGAACAAAAGATACAAAATTTAATCTTCAAGTCCGACACAAACCATTTCCTATGGTTGGTTGGTTCTTCTCTGAGATGAACAGGCAAAAGTTTGATACCACTATATATGACCTTGAAGGCTTGAAGAAATTGCCGTACAAGTAGTGAACCTAAACCAATTTGCTAGCTGGCTATTAGCTCACGACAATTAGCTGAGCACAACTAGTGTAGCCTCAACAGCATACAAGGTGTACCTCAACTCAAACACTCTGCAAAGAGGCCTTTCTGCCCAAAGCATTAAAATATGCAACAGCAATCTAAGCCACAAGAAACAAAGAACCTTACCTACTGAATCTTGGACTAACCTGTAAAATATGGATAACATGCATGGGAATCTCTACATTAAAATGGGCTGCCCTAATTCAAATAACCGTAAGAATTTAGAAATTGAAGAAAACAAAGAATGCATCACTTATAAGCAACAGCTTTTCTTCTTCACCCTTGCTCCAGAGCCTCCAGTATCCCCAACATTAATCGGAGTTCCTTGACTAGGCCCACTAGAGACCCCAGTTCTGCTGCAAGTGACTTCTTGCTAATTATATGGTATACTTCTGTGAGAACCGATTGAAAGGCTTTCTCAACATTTGTAGATTGCAGAGCAGACGCGTTTCTATGAAAGAAAGGCCCTCTTTTCAGCAAGTATATGTGCATCATCAGATGACACATCTCGTAGATGATTCAAGTCAGATTTATTGCCCACCATCAAGATAACAATGTTGGAATCAGCATGATCTCTCAGCTCACGTAGCCACCGCCGTACATTATCAAAACTGGAATTCTTTGTAATGTCATAAACCAGTAAGGCTCCCAAAGCACCTCTATAGTAAGCACTTGTGATTGCTCTATATCTCTCCTGGCCAGCCGTATCCCATATCTGTGCCTTAATTGTCTTCCCATCGATCTATCATCCATTAAAAATGATGCACAAGTTAGGGCTTGGAAATTTTTCGAGAACATATGCTAGGGAAGGAAAGAGAATATTCTCACATTTTTATAGAATATTACTGCTACAAGGCATACCAACATTTTTAATTTAAATTCCCAAAATGCTGGTTAATATAAAGCGGGATGGAGTGTTAGACTAACCAATTCAAATAAAGCTTCCTAAGATTGCATTCACAGAGAACTAACAATCTAATAACTACTCAATAGCTGCCACATGCAACACCGAAGAAACAATCTACAATCAGTCAAATAAATAGAATTTAATCTAAGTATAGAAGTGCAGAAATAAATATTTCAAAGATTTCATGCTAACCCTCACAGAAAATTAGTTAATCAGTATAATACCTATAATGTTAACAGGAAGGATTTTCTCAATGAATTTCTAACACAATATGGAAATCAATTAACCAATTTCTGAAAAGCTTCCCTTAGATTTCAAAATTTATGTATGGTCAACAGGAATTTAGCATACAGGTGAGCTTGGTGGAGATTAGGACGGCCCAAGGGGTTTCCACTCCATCTACAGTCTGCCTCAGCCAATTGACATGCATAAAAGAGTGTTTGGTGTATCCCCTTAAGGCTGTGTTTCAAGAAGCTTCTGGACAAAAGAAATTATCTGTAGAAAAGTTCAACAGACTCCACGACTCATGAATCTTGTTCATTTGCAAAATGTCTTTGGCCTGAAAAATCAATTTTTAGTCCATATGCAATAGTGCATACAAGAACATCTGGGTTTTAAATCATGTATGATGAATGCATTCTTTTTCTAGACTTCTAGTATTCAGATTTCCACCAGGTTTAATAAACGATTGAATAACTTTTATTTTTACAACTCTATATTGTTGAAAAAGTAGGAAAACATAAAACCTTCACAAAGCACTCCTATCGGTTTTCATTTTTTAATTTCTTTATTTTGTTGCAACCTTCAGTGTCTGCAATGATCCTGAAATAGCCTAATTTTATTTATATTATCATAATATACCAACTCCTGATTTCCAATTCCTTTAACTAAAATGTACAGCTTCTGCAAATGCAATCTTCCTAATAAGAAGCATTTTCTCCATACATACTGAAACAGACCATTCAGTCCAACTTCCAATGCACGTTGAGCTTCTCACGCATCATTTGTTGGCAGCCTTGCATTTTCAAACAATTGCTTCAGGTGTCAGATAACAATTTTTGTTTCCTACTCTAATCGCTCAACACTAAGATGATCTGATCAGTTTAGTCATCTTGCTGAGAGGTTTCCGTGTGCTTCAACATCTTGAAACCACTTTACAGTTGACATTTTTCTCTTAATACACTGACTTCAACCTCACATTGCACACAACACCCTTTATCCCCTAATCCAGCTTGCTGATTTGGCTCTTGATAGAGACATTCCTCACAAACTGTGGTCTAGAGGACAAAACTAACTCTTAAAGAGCAAGCTACTTGCTATGTATGAGTGCAAGGGGCATTGTAAAATGTGTTTAAACAATGGTGACAGAGGAAGCTCTCCTCAATAAAATTCAAGAGCCTTCTCAAATGTTTAAACCCAAACTAGGCCTCCATTTAGCAGAGACTACATTAACAGAGAAGTCAACAACTGCAAGGACAATCTGAAACCCAGCACAAATAGAGTTATAGAAACTAGGCCAGGAAATTTTTAAAGAAGGCCATGATGACATCATTATAACCTTATTATTAATTTTGACATCGAGAACATATTTATGATATCATTATCTGATATCACACTGCAAATGCTCAAATTTTGGATATATGGCTAATATTTCCCTGGCTTGCTGTCATGTGACTTCACAACAAGGTCCGTCTCATGAAATTGCATGAAATAAGTATAAAGATTATAACATCTCATCATTTCCTCCCTGCTTAGAGGAAAATATCCCAAAACCTCTACATGAGATTTAGGAACTCCTCATAAAAGCTGACTCTAAGTAGCCGATACGTTTTGGATACGGGTATGGGTACAGAGTATCCGATATGCAGATACGGCAAAAAAAAAAATTGGCCCCGGATACGGCATTGGATACGGCCGTACAAAATATATATAAAAATTAAAAAATATATAAATTCCAGCCTGCTAAATAGGAATTAACCACATATTATGCATATGAAAAACAAAACAAGCTAAATAACCACAACAAACTACTCATACATTCATAATTTCATTTGTCCCTACCATATCTAGTTGAGGTGTTTATTACATTTATGATTTATCTCATACATGCTATTTTTATCCATGTTTATGATGACTTGTACTTGGTACCTTCTGTAGAATAATGGTGCTGTGAAAACTGTAATTTCTGCTGTAATGATATATTAAATTTAAACTATACCTTCTGTAAAATAATGGTGCTGTGAAAACTGTAATTTCTGCTGTAATGATATATTAAATTTAAACTATACCTTCTGTAGAATAATGGTGCTGTGAAAACTGTAATTTCTGCTATAATGATATATTAAATTTAAACTATACCTTCTGTAGAATAATGGTGCTGTGAAAACTGTAATTTCTCCTGTAATGATATATTAAATTTAAACTAGAAAAAATAAACAGTTTTGGGCCAGGAAACGCCAGGATACGCCAGGCAGGTCAGGATACGGCCGGGTAAGTCTGCAGAAGTACCCGGCCGTACCCGGACCTGCCTGGCCATATCCTGGGCATTTCCAAGCACGTATCTGGGCCGTACCCATACTGGGTACATTTCATACCGGTACCAGGTGCCCTAGCAGTGCCATATCGGCTTCATAGAGCTGACTTACAGAAACACCTAGCAAGCTTCAGCACAGTGCCTCTACAGGAACAAAGTAAGTAGAGGATTTTCCCTTGCAATTGATGCCAGTCTGAGCAGTCTGAGCATCAAGCAAAGCATTTTCAGCCACCGGTTGAAAATCTAGAATGATAGCATACAGACGAGGGATAGAAACATGCGCTTCCCAGTGAGATGGCCCATACAACTCGAGCTTGCTCATATTAACATCATGATGTATACCAAGCTGAGTTGGAAGATCCATATGAGAAGCATGATGCTTCGGAAGAGTGCCTCTAGAGGGACGAGGTAAGTAGTGATTTTTCCCATGCTCATTGTCATTGAAAACATGGAAATTTTTGAGTTATCTGAAAATGCAAGATGGTGCAACAACTCAATGATGAACTTTAAATTGTGGATGTTCGAGTGAGGGAAGAAAAGCAATGCCAAGACAGCCAAGGAATTGGTAAGTTGATTATGGTTCCATGGAATGGTAGAAATCAAAAGGTATCAAGCAGCTCACTGCCATCCCAAACCTTGTTGTGATAATGTTGTAAACAGACATTCTTTAGTTGGATAATGGTCGCTTGAATGATAGAAATTGAAAGGCAACGAGTAGCTCACTGCTATCCCAAACCTTGTTGTGATAATGTCGTAAACAAACATTCTTTTCCTGGAAATGCTCTCTGACTTGTTTGGCCACCAACTTGGCATTCAGCAATACCTTGAGATTTCAATATTTAATTCTTTGGTAGCTCTTAATCCAAGCAGGAGGGGCCTCACATTCAATTGTTTTGTTTGTACATTCAAATTCCACCTATATGATGAGGGAAAAACTTTCCTTCTAAAGACAATGCCTACACATAACCTCATTGATAGGAACTTCTTGAAAAACCTCATCCACACCTGATCTTTACACTTTCATATTCAAATTTTTGTTTGCATGTCCTTTTAAGCTAACTTCATTGGCAACATGAGTATTGTTCGTATCAATAGAAATTTGAACAGGTGGATTTCTTTTAGGCTCGGATTGAAATCAAACATACATCTGCCAACTGGTATCATGGCGTAAGACCAATCAAGCGAGATAATACCTCCTAACTCATTTCCAAACTAACGACACAAAAGCATGTCATAATTTTCTGTTACATCAAAAACGAAGATGGTCATCTTGATCTTCTCCAAAGGATATGCAGCCAAAGCAACAACCACGTCTTTGATGTGACCAACCAAGGGCACTAAATCATGTTTGCAGTAAGTACTTGCACAGTTCACATGAATTCCCATCTCTTGAACAAGTATCTTAGTGATTGAAGTAGCACGAGTTGCAACACTAGAAACTACTGATTCTTTTCTTATCAACTATTTTACACAATGAACTAACAGATGAGGTGGATCTAGCCAATCCACTCTGCCATATCCACAACTCCCATGGGGATTGTGAGTATGTAAGGCATTCCATATTCTTGAATCAAATATGTTGCTATCATTACAGTCACAATAAGAAATTAAATTGAAACAAGCTTTTGGTACATTTTTTAATTTTAAGCTATGTTGCCAAGATACAGGTTCGGGTACGGGTTCGATACGCAGATACGTCAATTTTAAAAACCCTTGGGTACGATACGTCTTGGATACATCCATACATATATATTAAAAAATATAAAAATTATATATATATATATATATATATATATATATATATATATATATATATTATTCATATACTCATTTTTAGTCCATAAGAAATACAAAACTTGAAAAATATAGTATGATCAATGTTCAAAACATTCAATATACTTAAGATTTTACATTTTCTATGATATATGAATATTATATTCCTTTGTGTTTCATCCATTTCCTTTGAGATTAATTTTTGTGTTGCGATGGTGGCCATAAAAGATGTATATAGGGAGCTCCTGAAGGACCTATTTAATTAGGTTGACTCTAACCTGCCAATGATAACTAAAGAGGTCAGTCCAATGGTTGGTTCTTGCATTCATATTATCCAAAATCACCTTCTAATCCTCCTTAAGGATGCAGGAAGGAGTCAATGTTGTGCCTTAATAGTTTCTAGGAAAGGATGCTCTTTGAAACTTTAAGCTATGCAATTTGCAGTTCCAAATTTTTCTATTAGTATTGAAGATCACCTGAGATTTGATCTCATAAATAACTTGTACGGAGGCTCAAATATATGTCCAAATTTCTATGAATAGCTTCTTTCCTTGGCCAATTGTGATGATCCCAAATAATTACCTCAAACATTCTTGATATCCTTTGAATATTTTCTCTTCAATAAACTAGAGGGATTTTAAACAATCTCCAGGTTTCCTTGTGGTTGTCATGCCCTCCTAGTCTAGTCCTCAATAAAACTGAAGTTTGTTTGAGTCAAAATAAAATAAAATAAAATAAATTTAGAGCCCCCCACTGCCCAACAGTACTGATACGTCCCGGTACATTTGGGTATGTCCCGGTACGTCACAAATACGTCAAAACATATCCGGGACATAAACGGGATGAATCAGTACCGTACCTGGGGCGTGTTTGTACCGGTACATATCCAAGGGGGTACAGGAGGGTGGGGGTGAACCCTGGTAACATAGATTTTAAGATCTTCAACAGATCTTCCTTCAGGAATTATTTGATTAATATTAATATCTAGATCTCGTAATAAATGTCTCAACTCACAACAATCATGTTGATTATGAAATCCAATGTAAAAATCCCAATTATATTCACATAGATTTTGACTCTATTGAAAAACATACACCTAAGCTTCATGTGCATGATACCCTTACATCTTCATCACTTTGAAAGGCATGATATTATCAGATTTCAAAATCTAAAACATAACTGTTCAAGCAGAAATTGTTAAGGAAACGCAAGAAGTAAAATGAATGCAACTTGTCATCTACCATGTCAGAGGCATATATAATTTGAGTTGAAACTCTCAGATCATCGCTGAGATAACCTAAGCAACTCTGCTTTTGACCAAGAATCTCTTTGAGGACCTCCAAAGGAATTTGCATTCTCGTTTGCCAAACCACCTAGGATATTATACCCATGCGGTAGAAGTATTAGAAAGTTGAGCTTTTGAACTAGCTTCAACTGTTAGGGAATCCATCTAAGATGTAGATTGGATAAATGGCGCCTTTGACTCACCAACCTTTCCTTTCTCGTTTCATTAGCCATTCAGGTTTAAACAACAAGAGCATTGGCTCGTGAGTTTTGCCACCTCCTCTTTTTGACAGCCTCTTCCTTCTAAATAATATTTTTCCCAATGGGAGGTTGGAATATTATTCTCACTGCCCTCATGTGTTTCCAATTCATTGATTCGCACCTTTCCTGCAAACAAGTGCTGAACCCTCTGCATGTCAAGACACAATTCTTCATTGTGCTCTTCACTATTGTAATGAGACAAAAATAGTTAGTTGTATCATTTGGATTTAGGTGCTAGCAGTGATAGCATGATAGGTCTACCACCTTGGAGTTGAGGGTGAGATCAATACGGTATAAATAGCCTTCTGTTGTTGAGGGTGCCTTCATTTTCACCTTAAGCCCTTCTGGTATTGTGACCTTATTAGCCAAAACTTTCAACAACCGCTTGATGTCATCACTCAATGACAATTCAGCAAGCACCTTGACGATTTCTTTCTTCATTTTCCCAACCTAAACCATAGCAACTTGGCCTTCAATGGCTAGAGTTTTGAGCTCTATTTCACTTTTGGGTTATGTGTGTTAGACAACAAAACACAAAGAGTTCTTAGGTGAAGGCCTGGCTAAATTCAAAATATTGTTCGAAAGCTTGTTAAATTTTGCCACGAAAATCATGCATGGGTTATGTATCTTTCTTTTCGATGTCAAACAGTTTGTTTAATATCTTGTGTTCATCCTCGACTAGTTTGAAACACTCGATAAAACTTATTGTCCCAATTTGTGATGCAACTATCCAAAAGATGTTGGAACCACTCTTCACCTATTCCAATCATAGAGTATTCCCTAGGTCTTTGTTATTGCATACAAGTCGGGTGCAACTGGAGCAGTAGTGCACACTAGGGACAGTGAACTGTGGTGTTAGTTAGTGGTCAAGGTTCAAACTCAAAGAATGTTAAGAAGCCTCTGCCTGTGTTAAGCCTTAAGCGCAACCAGCTCAAAATTAAAATCATTCCCACAAACAAGCGTACAAAAACATCTTCATAGCTAACACCATGTATCCCACGAGAAGCAATGAACGTGCTTGTGTGCTCATTTGGGTGTTGAGCTCCATCTCCCCAGAACTTTGGGAAATTTTTCCGTGACCCAAAAGGAAGGTCGTGATGTTGGGCAAGATTCAAAGGTCCAATGCAACTACCCCAACCAGTGAGGTCAGCAAAATGGTTTTGTGAAGCCATTGGGTGGACAGTTTAAATAGGAGGAATTCTTATTCCTAACAAGACAAGGGCAAAACCAAGGCATGTTACACCCTCAAGAATTTCATGTGTGCTAACAACATTTCTTTGTCTCTTCTTTTTTCTCATACCAGCATTAAAACCAGATTGTCTTTGCAACTCAAACACAAAGACCAACTTAACCTTGGCTAAATCCAAATCTTTTTACAGTCTATTGATTAGGGGTTACCTCCTATTTCCTTGTGCTTCTTGCTGCTGCTATTGAATTTTGTGGGCTCTTATTTGCACCCTCTATGCAGTCCAATGTCAATATTGACAGCCAAGTCCACATCTGCATAGACTTTACGAATGAATCATGTACATTTCAAATTCACTTGGGCTTGATCTGCCGAATAACGATGACTAAAAGAAGCAACTCTACAAGACGTAAGGCAAAATGGTGAAATCAGCCTAAGCAGTTGTGTGATCTTTTACAATCATCGAATTTAAAAGTGTCAAATAGATGAGTCCACTATGCATTTTGAACAAATTGTGCATATCACTAACACTCTAGATGTTGAGTGTGAAACTCACACAAGATGTTGAGTGTGTGACTACCACAAGGTGAACTTGTCCACATTTTGTTCTTGTGGACCTCAGCTATCATGATTTGTTATGAATCCATGCAATTTTACTGTCTTGAACCGCACCTCGAGACTGAAAATCTAAGCATCTAACTTGTCCCTCCATTGTACCACCAAAATGGGAAATGGGTATCTTGGTGTCCATCCTGCAAGCAAATCTTAGCAATCGGGTCAACATAGGGAATGGAATAGGTTCCACTCTTGAAAGCAGTTTGGGCAATCAGGTCAGCCAAGGGAATGCAACTGGGTATATATTACCCTGAGTTGTTGGAACATGCTCGTCATCTGCTTCATAAGTTGGGATTATAATTCATTTTGTTGTTGTCATTGGTCATTAGGCTGTTGGTTGCGCAAGCAAATTAAGTCGGGGTTCCTCTGAGGTGTAAAGGGGGCTACACTATCCATGAATAATTGTTTTCAGCACAAAAATAAAATACAAAGTGCAACTTTTTTCCCTCTTTTTCAAGGAAAAAGGGAAGAATTACAGAAAACTACAACTTGCTCAGATATCTTAAATACACACACACACACACACACACACGAAAAATTGCCAAGATGTATCAATCTTGAGGCACCTATCATCAAGTTGTCAAACAGTTTTACCCATTGAAGGGTTCAACGCTAATTAACAACACCATCACCTTTTCCACAAATTTTCCATTGCCTGGTGACAGATGGCCTCAATCTAGCTCCACCACTGCATTAGGCTCGAAAAAAATATTATTGGGGAAAAAAACAGCTCCAAACTCCAACATCTGCCCAAGATATTGCAATTTTTCAATCGCCTTCTCCAAGCAAGAAGAAAATCTGCCATGTGACAGTCAAATGGATGTCAAATTTAAAGTCAGTCATTTTTAAGACCACACTCGCAGACATTACACACCACCAATACCTGCAGCTGTCATTATAGAATATGTGCATAACAAAATATAAAGCGAAAGATACCTCCCTAAATAACCGTATAATATTTAGCCTGAAAAAATGTGGTACACCTGGATCCTGATTCAAACATAGATCTTGCCTAAAAGTGTAGATTTGGATGAAAAAATGCAAGGAAAGTGTCTTGTAAACACAGATCTAGACTGAAAATGCAGATTCAGGCTGAAACATGCATGCAAAGTGACTGTGGATCTGGCATGAAATGTGCAGATCAAGGCAGGAAACATGGGTACAACAAAGTTGAAATGCCTATCTGGGCTGAAAATTGTAGATTGGGCTGCAAAACACAGGTACAGCCTAGTAGAAACATTAATATTGCCTGAAAAGTTCAGATCTAGGATGGAAAATGCAAGTCTACAGATCTTTTACTCAAAAATGCAGATTCAATCTAGAAACGCAGAACTGCTGTCCTGAAAAGTAGGCAACGCTAAGAAACGCAGGTGTTTGGAAGAAAGCTAGTCATGAAACTTAGATCAACAAAAACAGAAAATTTAGCCTGAAAATGAATCGTAAAACACTCCTCCAAAAGATCTGAGAAAAAACCTCCTTGGAAATGTAGATCTGCACAGGCAAGCTTTAGGAAAAATCTTTTCACCAAATCTGAGAGAAAGCAAAACAAATCTGAAAACCACAATCCAGATCTGCAAGAGCACAAAACAAATTTGGGAAACACAATCCAAATCTGAGCAAAATCAGCTCTAAAATCAGGAGCAAGAGGCTTAAATGTGCCAAATATACAGGAAATTCCAGAGGGAGTTTCCGATCTTCTCAAGAATGGTCCAGTCTAAAAGTGCAGAGGTAAATTATTGAGCTGAATCCATACCA
Source organism: Taxus wallichiana var. yunnanensis (assembly GCA_018340775.1). NCBI lineage: Eukaryota > Viridiplantae > Streptophyta > Pinopsida > Cupressales > Taxaceae > Taxus > Taxus wallichiana. The sequence continues at coordinate 616,924,868 of CM031242.1, read as the reverse complement.
TTACACTTATCGATGCATCCCCGACACATTAAAATTGTCCTCCTAAGTCTTCTTGAAGTGTCCATACTTGTCATCAAAGCACAGCCCCCTCGCAAGCGTTCCTCCTTTCCTCCTCCAAAGCAAAGATGGAGAGGAAATACCCAGGACCAAGGACAGAGATGTGTCAGATATACAGGAAGAAATTTCCTATCTTCTCCAAGAATGGTTCAGTCAAAAAGTGGAGAGGAAAATTATTGAACTGAATCCAGAGCAGTACCCTTGTTGATGTGTCCATGTAATTCTTCATTTAGTGGCCATGGTTGCTACAACCCACAGTCCCCTCACAAACTTTTCTCTTCTACTCCTCCAGAAGAAAGTGACAAGGAAGTACCCACTCGAACTAAACTGGACACCTAGATTTTGAATGAAGTGGCATAAGCGTCTATCCAGCCCATGATAGTATCGACAGGCAACCATAAGCTTATTAGTCTGGACGTGGTCTGCACATCAGAGTACTCATGGTAGGTGGTATTTTTTACGTCCATGTCTTCGGTAGAAAAAGACTTCCAGATGGGAGGCAGCAATTGGGAAGCAGAGAGAAACAGTAAGGCCAACAGGGTCCTCTTGGACAAGGAGAGCCCCAGATCAACTCCTTACATTTTTCGCCCAGGCTGTGCTACCAATGGGAAATCGAGAAGTGGCACCCATGAGAGCATCCCTCTTGGACCCTATTCACTGCAAAGGAGTTAACAAATGCCACCAAACCAAAAACATGGCCAATAATTAGCCTCGGGCAGGGCAGTAATAGCCGAATCACACAGTCAGACATGCCAAGCCAATCCAGCCAAGAGATTTTAAGCCTCGGGTAGGGAAGCAAAACCCAAATCATGCAGGCAAACACACCAAACCAATTCAGCCAAGATAAGGGACTGTGTACCCAGATCATCAGTTTACTCTAGCTACTTTTTTGAGAGATTCTTTCATTGTATGCTAATCAGTTAACCAAACAGAAAGGAAGGAAAAACATTATCCCAATTGCTCAAATCAAATAGTATTTGAGCTGAACAAATATCATGCATCTTCAATACTTCATTGATCATGGAGCATTGCAAGCTAAATGACATTTATGTTGCTGCTGCCTTTGGTGGTGGGAAATAATGTGTTGTGGAATCTGTAAACCAGAAAACTGATGAATTTGTAAGTTGTAGTGTGTTCTGTTAAAATATTTAAATGACAAGAAGACTTCCAAGCAGCTGGTTCATCAAGCTTTATAGCACAAGCTCAGATGATGTTTTTGAAGTACCATGAGGGAGTTGAGGGATGGTGCATTTATGATTAACATTTTCAAAGAAGCAATATGGGAGGTGCATAGCTAAAAAGTAAAAGGTGATGCAGACTGTAGCAGACACTGCTACCAATAATGTATTTGAAAGGGAGATGCTTGAAGATGAATACCTAGCTAATTTTGGACTCTCTGTGATGTATACTGTATCAATGATAACAAACTGTGCTTAGAGAGTTCCTGTTTGATAAGCATTCAAGAAAGAACACAGATAAAAGGAATGAGTGTGGGATCTTAGGTTAAGGAGATCAAAGATGCTTCACACTCCTATTCATTTGGTAGCATCTCTCCTTAATCCAAATAGATTCAATAGACAAACAAAAGAAGTTGTAGAGGTTATGCCACATTGCAGATAAGAATTCAGCATATAACAGACCTTAAGTTGGAACAATAGACTTCTCATAGCAGTATGCCCCTTGCTTTGTCACTCGGCCATCCATTTCATTCTTAAAGAAACTCAAAACGATTTTAGAATTAGAAGTTTGAAAGATTGAAGTCTCAAAGGGCAAGCAACTGGTTAGTCGGCAGGTGAGCAAAACTGGCGTGCATATGCATTCATCTACTCCATAAAACAACATCAGCTTACCTCACAAAATGCCCAAGATTTGTTTTTTCCAATTAAATCTTGCCTTTTATATTGACAGATGCTTTGAGTACGATCTTCATCCCTCTGGAATGTGAGACTCTGGTGGGCCATAAATAATGCCAAAAACAACATTCCTACGAGGCTTTGCAATGCAACATAGAGAGCATGCTTAATGGCCTCAAAATGGCCTAATGGCTCCAACTCAGATCTCATACAAGCAGCAAGAGAAGATCAGGCAACAGTGCCAAAGCATGATGTCAACATGGATCCTGCTTTACCTAACAAAATGCTTGAGATTTAAAGGTTTTCACACTCAAATATTTTCCCTTTATCTTGAGAGAATCCAGATTGCCATGTTTATCCACTAGAATCTGGGATATGGTGACCTGCAAGATAATGCCAAAAGGGTATTCTTTGGAGATTTTGCAGGGAAATGGAGGGAGCATGCTTGATGCCCTCTCGCGTCTCTCTATCTATGGGATGGGATGCATCCTCAGTCCGAAGGAATTAGGATTTGCTACAACAATATGCTGACAACTTCCTACTGGGAATTGTGGGTACTGTAGAGCCCCGAGAGGAATCCAGAAACATATCACCTGCTTCCTACAATCCAGCCTGAATGGCTCTATGGGATTCACAACCATAGCCGCACGAAGTATAGAATATGGCAATTTATATGGATTGGATTGAGCCAGGTGGAATATGAGAATGAGACCCTTTTCTCTACGAGACCCATTCATTGGTCAAGGGGCCCATATATAGATATAAGTGGGTGTGGGATTGAGGTGGGGGCCATAGAGATATATAGGGTGCCCCATATATAGATAGGGGCGACAATAGAGAGTCTCCTCTACGATCAGAGTAGGCCATCCAGCGGATATATAGATAGGAGTAAAGCGAATAATCCATAGGGTTCTCGTAAAGAATCCGTAGCACAACTACGAACAGAAGCTGATGATCTAGACTGAACCGAAAAATTTCCTAGGACACGGCGTGAAAAAGTAACAATATTGGGAAACAAGGTCCAGAGATAAACTTTGGGTAGAATGACTGGATGAATACGAGCTGTGGCTAATACCCAAGGCATGGGAGAAGCATTTTCTACGGGATCCCGAAACCACCGGCCACCCCGACCCAACTCACGATGAACTCAGCTATGAAGGTCAAATTAATGGCCTAACGAATCCAATTAAGCTCACATGCAACACATAGTACAAAATGTGACAACAGTGCCAAGAGATGACATGCATCTCAATGATTTAGGTTTTGATATCAGCGTGTACTTCAATTATTGTAAATTTGACATTTTTCTATCCTTAAATCATAATGCAATGCAAAATGCAGTGTGCACCATGTACATTACAGTAACTCTAATTTATGATGTTCCATTATGATGTGAGTGACAACTGCATTTGACTGTCTTTCAAGATCTTTTGATTTCTAATTAATTCATCTGCATATATATTAAGTTTTTGATGCACAATAAGTGTGGTGGAAGGGGAAGGAAAAATCAAAAACCTTATTGTCCCCAAATTCTGTTGTTATCCAAAAACATCTTGAGACTGGATTCTAGGAAAATAATTCTCAAAACATCTGATTACATCATTTATCATTGAAAAGCATGGTAACAACCAACACCAATTACAATTTTTCTAGCCAGAATTTGTCCCCAAATTCTGGTTATTCTACTGGATTCTAGGAAAATAATTCTCAAAACATCTGATTACATCATTTATCATTGAAAAGCATGGTAACAACCAACACCAATTACAATTTTTTCTAGCCATAAATTATCTAGGAGTGTATTTTCCAAAACCAACAAATTGCCTAAAAATGCATTTTCCTACACTCAATACTACGAGTTAATCATCTAGGAACATAATGAAAATCTGGCATATAACTCAAAGTGCAAAGTTTCCCTAAGAACAGCATTTTGATAAATGTGTTTCGACCTCATAACTTTGAATATAAAAATAAAAAACCTAAACCCATCCACATTATGAAAAAGAAATAAATTAAACTGTTCCAAATATCTGTAACTATAAATTAGTAAATTCTGGGAACTTATCCAACAAAGAAAAATAAACAAATGCCTAAACCTAAAAGACCCAAATTGTTGAAGTACAGCACGAAATAAAAAATCCAGAAGCACGTAGAAATTGTATTTCAAATTTTTGAAACTCCAAAAGCTAAAACCAAACCGCCACAGAATACAAGATAATTCAAATTTTGTATGTCACCCCTGAAATGGGGTTGCATGGAAGAAAGAACTTGCTAAAAAAAAACACTTTATGTTCATTGGGAAGAATGCAAAAAATAGAAACCCTAAACCCAAACTGTCCAAGGGACTCTTGAGTTTTTATTTTTTAGCAAATACATGAAAAATGGAAAACCCCAACTCAGATAGCCTTAGAATGGAAAAAGAAATGAATTAAGCACCAAGCAGGCTTGCAGTTTCCAAAAGTATGAAATACAAAAGATCCTGTAACTAAAGACCCAAAGATGAAAGGCGACTGGACCCAAAGTCTGAGCAAAAAATCATAGAGAACTTCCCTGAAAAAGCATACATAGAAAGTAAACCCAAAGCCTCAGATTACAGAGTGAGAGCCCATGGGGTTGTGGTGTAATGGTAGAGGGGGACAATCCAAAGAACGTGACTCAGTTTCAAATCCCGACGACAATAAGGCATCCTATAATTCCAGAAGACATGCACATCCCACAAAGTAGCAAAGGAAACCTGTTACCTCACCGAGGATTCACAAAGCAAAACGAAAGAAAAAATGATCTCCTGCACAAAAGCCCCATGAATTATATCCTCACGCGCACACATGCACACCCAATGAAACAGCCTATTCCCAAACACCCATATATCAAATATGAGAGGAATTAAAATTTGACTAACATTTGCTGATTAAATTTTTAGTTGGATGATAAACCTGGAAATTCCTATCCCAGACAAACCCCCATAAAGAATCATTTTCTTCCCTAAACATCATGAAAAGTCAAAATTGAAACACCTTCATATTTGAAATAATGCATGAAATGAAAATTCCCAATAATATTCGAGACCTAACCGCCAAAAAACAAACCCTAAAATCACCTACAATGTCCACGAATGTTCTTGATGCCAATCTCAAAAGTCCAGTACCACTATCATCATCAAATAAATACAGCAATGCATCAATTTTTTTGCAATTTTCAATCACTTCATTTTAAACAAAAAAGTACTCTCCTAGCAAGTTACCTGGATTGTCCTTGTTGCAAACTCCACACCAATGGTCGACTTGGAATCCAAGGAGAATTCATTGCGACTAAATCTTGACAAAAGATTAGACTTCCCCACTCCTGAATCTCCAATCAATACCACCTTGAACAAGTAGTCATAATCATCATCAACCTTGTGTGCCATTCTCAAAATTAACCCCGAAAGAAAAAAAAATTAAATCCAGGATAAAAAGACCAAATGGGTATCCTCTGAACACTAGAGAATCGAATTTCCTCACAGCCCACAATCCCAAAAGCAATCGAAAAAAACAATTCTATAGTAAACAGAGCAAACGAGCGTCTTTCAATGCTCTGAGAATGAACTTCCTCTAAATCTCCAAACCCGGAAGCAATATAAATTGCATTGATGGCGGAAGAAGATCAATTGGGTGTCTACCGAACACTCACCAATGAGACTTCCTCGTAACCGACAACCACCAAAGCAAAAAGAAAATTGATTGTAATGTAGATGGTGAAGTGTTGCTAATTCCCAGTCTGGACATGCAAAAACTATATTGGATATTTATATCGAAGGGAAGATCAATACATTCTTGGTCTGTACTTCAATTGACCATGCATTGGCTTTATTTGAGAGCCAGGGAAAGAGACGAATCATAAGTTAGTTGCTTTCAATCAACATCGAAACCAAATTGTAGTTATAAAATAGGGGAGCCCGTATGCATATAAACGCCCCAGGGTGTTTTGGCAAAACATCGGAGCATTGGGCCATCTTTCCTCGCTGCATTGTATTTGCTTATGGTTTAAGATACTGTTGCCGTATATAACGGATATTTGCCTCTTTTAACTTGATGCCTTTCACAAGCAATTTCAATTACGTGTTTTTTTAACCAAGTTTTAGTCATTGCTTCACTTCTTGAGGCTCGTGCCTTATAGGACCATTGACTATACAAATTGCTTCGTCCGCTTAAAGTTCTTGAGGCTCGTGATATCCTTTACAATATTATTATTTTTTTCTGTTAATTTGAGTTAGCAACATCCTGAATTCTTTTATTCTTTTTTCCTCAAATAGCTCAGCCACATATTGAGGACATTCGAGAATGAAGTGTTCCTCTATTTCAATTGCCCCTACTATGCAAAAACACAAACCCTCTCTCCCTATTAGTCCTTAGGAATCATCCATCTCCTCGTCTCATGTAAGCTTGTGGGAGCTAATCCTCAATTGAGCAATGAGAATTTTTTTCTCTCCATTTAACTTTAGCCCTTATATGCACTTTTTCACTATGCTCGAGTTCGAGTTGAAATCAATTATAGTGTTCTCTTTTCTTGTTTTCTTCTTTCCTCCATATTGTTGTTTTCACCTTTCATTCACATAAATTTTATATCTTTGTTACAATTTGGGCATTTGGTTAAGCAAATATTTCATTTAATCATCCACTTGTGGTTTTGCTTCATCCAAGTGTTCTTCTTTATGTTCAACTCTTCATCTTTTACAGCATAAGGCCATTTGTTGGTCTTCATGTTTTCTATTTTTTCAATTAATTTACTATCATGGTCATAGCAATTACCTCTAAAGGAAATGTACATGTTTCAACAAGGATTATTTCATAAGGAACTGAATCCTTAATGCTAAAATTGTTTGCGATTAGACATTTTTTTATCTTTTCTATTTGCCTCCATTTCAAACTCATGTCATTAGCCCACGCCTCACAACCATATAATACCACCAGAGTGACAAGTAACCCTAGTGGTCTTCAAATCCCATAAATCAACATTCCTACATCTATTTTGGAGTGCATAAAGAGCTCTACAACCACCCTCAATTATTTTCATCCTACACATATCCCAACTCGACCTTGTTATGAAAGTCAAGAGCAAGATAATTGTATTATATCACCACTTTGAGAGACCCTCTCGGAAATTAAAATTGGGGTGTTAACCTCCATTTTATTGAAAAAATCATGATTTTGGTTGTGTCGGTGTTCACCTACATCCCTTCTTCCTTATAAAAGAACTTATACCCTCAAGATGGTCTCTCAAATCGTGTATTATTTCTTCCATCAAAATTAGGTGGTCAGTTGTACAATACAAGCTTCGCCACATACTTGGCCAAGTGGACCCCTCTCCCCCAAATATGTTTATCCAATCTTATTCAAACACACGCTCAAGTTTTAATAATTGTTCTCTGCCCAAACAACACATTGATCACACATTTTTTTTTTTAAACGAATGTTCCCTGCTCGCATATTTACAATATGGAACACACATTCAATGCCATTCAATCTTATAACAGATTCTATATGCTGCTGTAAATGACTCGAGGAACTGCCGATCTTCCATTTTCATGGCTCGAGTTTCAACGATCCTTCATTTCATGACTCCGGGCAACAACCGATCCTTCATGTTTGTTTATGCATGGTATATTATATATACTGTTCTCATAACCGATTCCGGTTATCAAGTGATCCATTTAAGAAGCCTATCTGAATATCTGTTACTGATATTCATCTGACATCCTGCATCTTAAATTAAGTGATAAGGACAACGCAACCAGCAATTGCGATACTTTGGCCAAAGATTTTCACATGCTTTGCATGATCATATTCCTGGATGTTATACACATCTACGGAATACGTCCTTCACCTCACTTCACCTGTTATCTAGAATGGTCTTTCCTGGTTCCTACCAGTCCTCTTCGTTTAAGTTCAGTTTTAAACTTCCAATTCCAACTAGTAATATGAACGGGTATAGGAAGGCACTCCTGGTAACTAAAGATACGCAGACATACGGTGTCGTTCCCCACGACTCCGTGTGTCTAGTTATCCTTAGTGTTCCGGAGTCACTCCGTATACCAAATCATATCCTATCCCCTGTTAAGAGCTACACATTCAGCCTATGTATTCTTGATGTTTTAATTCGGGAGGGCATTGCAATATGTCAGCTGCAACATTGTGTCGTCATGAAGACCCCGTCTTCATGGAGACACATTCTTTATAGCTGGCGTATGCCAATGTCCTACAGAATTCTCCCATCGAGAATGCATATCCTGCTCAAGTGATTTGGATACGATTTAATAATTAAAATCGACCTTCAGCATCCACGCTGATCCCTTGATCCTCGTTTCCATTACAGTTGTACAGAGCTAAGAGGGACTAAATCCGTCCATTAACTTGCTATGCATCTTCTCCTTCGTGTCGAAGGGCTGCATTTCCCTACTTGGTTCACTTCTTAATCAATGGATTAAGCGATCCGTACCGACGGACGTGATAAGTTTAACCTATTAAACTTAGCCAAGATTTTCTCAACTGCAACTGAATTCAGAATTCTAACTTATTAGACGTCATTTAAACGAGGTCTAATTCCCAAGAACAGTATTCATTTGTTCTCCTTAACGTTATATGGTTAAGGTCCATTAGTTATGGATATACTTATCCTATATCCTTTATTCTGAATTCAGCATACGAGATCATTAACGGAATTCGAAAATGAAGTTCGATTATTCCAAAGTTAATTGATATTCCTTAGCTCCTAAGCTAATCCTGAATACCTTCCAATTATGGAATCATATTCTTCTTAATCCTTTTAATGTCAATTAAAAATTCATCTTTACCCAAGTATGAATTAATTGCATTTTTCAACTTAAAAGTTGCATTTAGGTAAGAATAGATATCAGTTTCCATTTAACATCCATCCAAGGACAATTAAACAAATCCAATCAAGAAATAACATTATATTTCCAATTTAGACAACAATTCAAACTGACGTAAACATTAAAATATCACACATGTAATTGTATTCAATATTTCATGTCATAATCCGTACAAATTGCCAATCCAAATGATTGGGCATGGTTTACACATAAATCATCCATACAACTCATAGATAGAAGAATATATTTTCTTCTTTTCACAATTCCTCGAAGAGGAATAAAAGCAACAATTACATTTCATCTTTTAGTTAATCAAGAAGCATCGAAAAACAGCCATGTCTTCATTCAAATCAAATTCCATCTCGCAAAATGATTTGCACATGGTCACCAATTCGAATCGAGCATATTAAGCACTTATCCTTAAAATAAGGTGCTTTAACTAACTGTCTCAATAAAAGAACCCTACTTTTATGAAACGCACAATAAAACATCAATCACGAAATAGGCACAAAAGAAAGATCAAGATAACAACCGAACTATCAAAATATCATCACAATCACCGAGGACTCGCTGTCCCATTTCCACATAACCGTAAACATTCTGTTATCATTTCCTCGCCTTTCATTAACAATAAATGCAAAGGATGTAACTAACTGAAATGTAAACTCATTACTTTCCTTTCAAATCATGTATTAAATTAGATTCCAAGCACTCAAGTATGCATAAGACAAGAAGCGAACAACAATGCATATAGTTGCTCCTATCTAAGCACTACAAAATTTATTATTCACGAATTACAGCTTTCCAATTGAATGATAGAAGAAAAGATCATTTTTCCTAGTCATTCATCCGTATCTCTATTTCTTTCCACATGACTGTCCGAACAATGGAATCCAAACGAGAGACAAATCAAGATAATAGTTCAGAGTGAAACTTACAAAATCCATTCGGAATTCACTTTCCGGCAGCAAGAATAATTTCATTTAATTCCGGTTCATACGAATACCAAAACAGGTTAGTAAGACATCGTATTCATCATAGAACAAGCAATATCAAGATGCATACTATGTATTTGCTGTACTAGAAGATTCCATACTTCTTTCACTGTAGTGTTAACCAAACAAGCAGTTATGCAATCACGCAATCATTTATTCATATGATCTTTTATATCCATGAACGCATACAGTTCATAATAACAATTTGCACATTGTTGTTACCTACAGCAAAACCAATTCATATGCACAGTAAGCTCCAATATTACTTTCAGAGTCCAAAATAGCAAAAAGAGAAGAATTTATTCTCTGTAATTTCATTGAGAAACAATCATTTTATTCCAAATGAAATAAAAACACCCAAATCATGTTTATCTTAGCATGACAGCTCAACTTATAAAGATAACAGAACAATCGTTCTCATTGATAAGCAACTCACATAGCCTGTACAGTTTCAATCTAATATACCACAAACAATGAACATTCAATTCGAGTTCTATCTCGATCAACTGTTAACTCCAAAAACAGCATTCTCCATTTCTTAATGAGGTACAGAACTCAAATATAATATTCGTATATCAATACCTCTATAAGGACAAACCCGCTTAGGGTGTTAATTGCGTAGGCTTGGTACAGTCAGGGCAGACTCAGAAAACAAGCTAGTTCCCACATTTTTCCATTTATTTAAAACAGAAATCCCAGTCAAGTTCGTATTCACAAGACAGTTCAAATCAGAAGGTCAAACCACAACTACAAGATGCAATGAAATCAACTTTCCATTACAGCAAGAAGGAAATATAATCATTCATTGCACAGAATACAAAATCAATTTGTAATTGTGTCATCAGCCCGAACAGGAAGACCGAACAGTATCAAGAAAACACAATAAAACCATCTTATCCACACCGTAAAGAGAAACACAATTCATTAATAAGTTCAGAAGGAAAAACAATTAACTTTTCCTACTTCACGAATGCCCAATACGTATTCGTTTATTTCCAATTCAAGGAAAGGCACAGAAATGAAAATATTGCTATTACTTTATTCGAATCGAGTTCGAATACCCATAGAAACCCCAAATGCCATTTCCATTAAAATCCCAAAACCGGAGAAGGAAGAGGATCTATTTCCTTGAAAATTTCAATAAGAAACAACTTCAAACAACTATTGCTTCTTTCATTTTAGTTCATCAGCAAAAGAACTAATAGTTTCAATAGTGAAAACAACTCAAGTAACCTGTACAGACCCGTGATACATATGACAATTTCCCCAATACTGTTAAACAACCAGCACGACAGGAAAGCATTTCATTCAAGAAATACAAGGACAAATTTGACTCAATACCAATAACAAGATATTTCATATTATTTCCAAAATGACAGCAAGAGTCAACGGAACCCAAATCACAGCAATATACATGACTGTATTTCCATTTCCTCTTTACTTGCAAAGGCAGTTCCAAACACAACAGTAAAGAAATGATTACACTAAATGGAAAACAATTACACTATAAGGAACGATTACACAGCCTGTTCCACTTTCAAACAACACGAACAGTGAAAGAAGTATATCTATTTCAAACCACCATACTGTCAACAACCAATACAGTAAATCATTTTCCAACTCGAATCGAGCAAAAACGCATCAAGGCCGAGCAACCAGAAGCAATTCTTTTTATCATTTCCCAAAGAAAAGAAAGCAAGAACCAACAAAATCCAAGTCAAATCGACTCGACAGCAATCACACAATCCAAACCCAAGAGCAGGGTTGTTTTAATGAGACACTTAAACAAAGCAAGAATTTTTAAAGAGAAGGGCTTAACATGCCTGTAATCTCTTTTCCAGAACTCGAAGAAAACTTTGTTTGCCGCGTTTTTCCTTCCACAGCGACAACACAAACTCCCCAACACTTCTTTCTTCTTCAGGCTTAGCAACAGCCTCGAAATCTCCAAGAAAATGTCAAATTCCAAGAGTTGGTTCGACTGAACCAGTCAAAAAAACCAAATGCAGAGCAACTTTGCAAAGCCAAATCGAAACAATGAAAAATCAAATTCCCTCATACACTTTCCAAGGTGAACTGGTCGCGAGGACCAAGAATAATCAATGCATTAAAGGCTCTACCTTTTCCTTACTTTCCACGCCACCGCCACTTGGGTTGGTGAACTCAATCTTTCAAAATTCCCATGCGAAAACCGAATTTGGCTCTATCTCCAAATAGATGCCTCTATTTCCTACCTTCCCGCCAAAACTGGCGCTGTCCACGTATGGACTGTTTATTAAATGCCAATGAATGCCCTTTCCATCCTTATCCCTTTCCTTCCAAGGGTCTGCGCGCCCTTTTAGATTAGGATTAGTTTAGGTTGTATAAAGTGTTCAACCTAGGTCTTAGTTTAGCCTTAGGTTTATTTTCCCTCTTTTTTTTTTTTTTGTAATTTAAAAATCCACTTAGGATAATAGTGTAGGATGCATGTTAGGACTTAGGATTAGTTTAGGGTTTTAATTTATACTAACCACTAACACTAATCAACTTCCATCCCGCCCTCCTACAGACATTCACGTTAATGCAGAGCAGGACGTTCCGTCCTTTGGATCACGTGCCAAGGCCACCCGCGTCCAGGCGGTTCTTGCCTCACGAGGTCCCAAGTTCGACAGTACAGGGTTCAAGAATCGAACCTCTGTCGTTGGTATCTACGTGCCAGCTGCCCAAAACTGCAATCAGGCACTGCACGCTCATAACAATCCCGGGTTCGGTTCCAAAGTGTGAATCGACACAGAAATCACAAGAGGACCTCAGCATACTTGGATCAATGGAATTGATTCAAGGTATGTTGTCAATCAGTAACGAGAGTATAACAAATATACGACAATTTGTCGTCACATTAGCAAACACGCAAGTACAATAATTGTTGTCCTATACAATAAATCACAGCATGCAAGAATCCAAGTTAGAAACACATTCCTTTAAGATCAGAGTTTCCCTTAACATGTTTGCTTTCATTCCAGCAGTTATAACAGCATGAAAAACATTCACCAATATAATTTGCAAAATCAGAGTGTTACATTCTTCCCTCCTTAAAGAATCATCATCCCGATGATCAGATTAAACAAATCAAGGAGTTCCTAGGACAAAGTTCAGTTATTGTCCTATCATTCATAAGTTCATACCAAAAACAGATTCTCTCTTAAAAACAACATTTTAAGACAACTGTACAATAGACTAATAATTGTCTAAATTTGGTAGAATTATCAGTTCTTGAATTTCAAATTCAATTAAACAGGTGTGGAAAAGTAGATCTCATTTCTTCGAGATTTTCCCAAGTTGCACTTTCTTCGCTGAACTGGTCCCACTGGACCTTACATTGGTTCACTTCGCGATTTCTCAAGTACAACTGGCGAGTTCCCAACACTCGAATGGGCTTAACCACGATTATTCCTGGGTCTTGGACCTGCAAGGAATTCCAATTTAGCACATGTGATAAATCTGTCACGTATTTCTTAAGCAAAGAAATATGAAAAACATCATGCATTTGAGACAAAGCAGGAGGTAATGCTAGACGATAAGCTACAGGGTTGATTATTTCAACAATTTCAAAAGGTCCCACATAACGTGGCGACAACTTGGCAGCCTTGCCAAAAGTTATTGAGCTCTTTTTCGGCTTCACCCGAAGAAAGACCTTCTCTCCAGCTTTATAATGCTCACAACCCGCTTCAAGTCTCATAGCTATTTTTGCCTATTGGCAGCCTCCTTTAGATGTTCCCAATCATTTTGATTTGTTGTTCCATTTCCATAAGGATTTCTGGCCCAATTACCTCTCTGTCCTCAACGTTGTCCCAGCTGACAGGGGTTCTGCATTTTCTTCCATACAATGCTTCAAAGGGCGCCATTTTTAAAGAGGCATGATAGGTGTTATTGTAAGCAAATTCTACCAGCGGAAGGTATTCCTCCCATTTATACTGCTGGTCCATGCAATACATCCTTAACATGTCCTCTAAAACCTGATTAACTCTCTCAATCTGTCCATCCGTTTCTGGATGATATGCAGAACTGAAGTTCAATTTAGTTCCCAAGGCCGCATTAAGCGTTTGCCAAAACCTTGATGTCATCCTCGGATCTCTGTCCGATATGATTAATTCCGGTATTCCATGCAATCTGAAGATTTCATGTACAAATCTTCTTGCTAGCACTGGTGCATCATCCTTCAAATTACCAGCAATGAAGTGTGCCACTTTGGTCAATTTGTCGACTACTACCGGGGATAATGTCATGCTTATTTCTTGACATAGGCAATCCTTGAACAAAATCCATCGTAATCACTTGCCATTTATATCTTTGCGAATACTTTGTGGGGATACAATAATCCAAATGAAGTGCATATGTTCCGCTTTAACACGCTGACATTCCAAGCAGTGTGTTACAAACTCTGCCACATCCTTTTTCATTCCCTTCCAGAAATATTGCTGCTTAAGATCAGCGAGCATTTTTGTAATGCCAGGGTGTCCAGAAAAAGGTGAATTATGGAATTCAGTTAACAATTTCCCTCTTAAGTCATTTTCCATAGGTATATACACCCTGTTTTCAACCTCAAAATTCCTTCATTATCAAAACGGAATCCCTTATACCTGACGTCCTGCGGGTCTGCAGCAAGTGCTGATTTGACTTGCTGGAAATAAGGATCTAATTCCAAGGCATCTTTCACCTCATCCTTAAACTGAGTTCTTAACGTTATAAGAGCAGAGATATGCTTCCTTCGACTCAAAGCATCTGCTACCCGATTTTCCTTGCCCTTAATGTAGCTTATATCGAAGTCATACTGAGACAGAAATTCTAACCATCTTCGCTGCCTTGCATTCAGATTTGGCTGAGTAAAAATATACTTCAGCCCCAGATGGTCTGTTTTTAACTCAAAGGGCTTGCCTAAAAGGTAATGCCTCCATATTTGAAGTGCATGAACAATGGCAGTGAGCTCAAGATCGTGTGGAGCATAGTTCTGTTCATGTAACTTAAGTTTTCTGCTTTCATAAGCGATGACATGGTTATTCTGTAACAGAATACCTCCAAGGCCTTCTCCTGAGGCGTCCGTTACAACCATAAAATCTCCATTTGGATCAGGTACAGTCAAAATAGGTGCTGTAGTTAACTGTTCCTTTAACCTTTTAAAGGTAGATTCACATTTGTCTGTCCAGACAAATTTCTTTTCTTTCTTTTGCAGCGAAGTGATTGGGGCAGCAATTTTTGAAAAGTCCTTAACGAACTTTCGATAATATCCAGCCAAGCCCATGAAACTCCTCACTTCATGCACATTCTTAGGCGCGAGCCACTCAGTTATAGCTGTGATCTTTGAAGGGTCAATAACTATCCCATTTTTTCTTATAACGTGTCCCAAATAATGCACTTCTGCATCATAAAAGGAACATTTGGACAGTTTGCCATACAACTTCCTCTTTCTTAAGATTTCCAGCACTATCTTGAGATGTTCTTGGTGCTCTTCGACATTTTTAGAATATATAAGAATGTCGTCTAAGAATACAAGCACAAACTTGTCTAAGTATTCTTGAAAAATATTATTCATTAGATTCATGAAGGCGGCAGGTGCATTAGTCATCCCAAAAGGCAACACCATGAACTCATAATGCCCGTACCTCGTTCTAAAAGCTGTTTTATGAATATCTTCTTCCTTTATTCTAAGTTGATGGTACCCTGATCGAAGATCTATTTTTGAATAAACTAATGCTCCTCGCATCTGATCAAACAGATCATCAATTCTTGGAAGTGGGTATCGATTTTTAATAGTTGCTTTGTTTAGCATTCTGTAATCAATGCACAGCCTCAAAGTGCCATCCTTTTTCTTTACGAAAATTACCGGTGCTCCCCAAGGTGAGATGCTCGGTCTAATCAGCCCCTTAGTCAGAAGTTATTGTAACCGATCCTTTAGCTCTACCAACTCAATGGTAGTCATTCTATAAGCTGCCTTAGATATAGGTTCCGTTCCTGGTTTGATTTCTATTGCGAAATCAAACTCACGTTTGGGCGAAAGACCTGGCAATTCCTCTGCGAACACATCACGGAAATCCCTCAACAATGGATATCTTTCCATGAAATCATTATCTTCCTCTGCATTTTCTGTCATTTTTTGCGCATACAAAGTGAACCTCTGCATTTTTAGCCCTTTTTAGTTGCATAGCCATTGTTAGTTTCCTAATTGCAACTTCCTGTTTACACCTTGAATGACTGTTGCTTTCTGCAGGTCATCGAAGCAATAGATTTGTTTTTCATAACAGTCGACCTTTGCCTTATGTTCAGCCAACCAGTTAACTCCAATAATGATATCATATGATCCTAGAGGAGTGACATACAAGTCAACTTCGGTGGAGAAACTAGGCAGATCAAGAATTGCCCCAAAAAGGCACATTTCAACTGTATGGACAGCATTATTCCCATAATGCACTGTCCATGTTTTGTCCATTCTTGTAGCCTTTCTTTTTAATTTCATAGCAAGTTTAGCAAAATAAAACATTACGTAGCTCCAGATATCAAAAGTATAACTACAGTGTACTTTGAATAACTTACCCGTAACTTCTATGGGCGTCACTTGCTTTTCAGCTTGTCTGTTAGCCACTGCAGCATGTATCCTATGTTGTTGTCCACGATCATCCTTCTTCAGAGGACAGTGATTCACATAGTGGTCCTTTCCACAGTTGAAGCATCCTCCAGCTGGCCCTTTTCTAGGCTCAAATTTATTACTAGCCTTGAAGTTATCATTCTGGCTTCCATAGGACTTCTGTCCAATGCCATTAACTTTTGTGAAGCTATTCCACACACTATTTACAGGTCTGTTCATCACAGGTTTCTTGTTGTTATCTACAACAATTTTGTTTTTCACACCAAACCTTTTCCAAGGTCCCCTTTTTGGTGCAAGAGACGAAGAAGGATTGGGAATTTTCTTCCTTACCTCTTCCCTGTGAGCAGATATTGCTCTCAATTTCTATTCCTATGTCTGATTTCCTTTTCAACAACTCCATCCATGGTGGTTGGGCTGTGGACATCCACTTCACCCCCAATGATAGGATTCAGTCCCATTATGAATTTCTGTATTTTGAACTTCTCGTCAGCTTGGTACTGCGGCACATACTTAAGGAGTTTAGTAAACCTTCCCAGTATTCCATCACCGATAGCCTTCCTTGCGACCAGTTCTGATTAAGAATTCAGTCATTTTCCTATCAAAATAGAGTTGAGGCAGCCATCGTTGCCTAAAATAACCCTTAAATTGATCCCAAGTTATGTCTGATTCGACAATATTCAGCTCAACCTTACGGTTGTCCCACCATGATGATGCTTCATGAGAAAGCTGATATGCTCCCCATATCGCTTTAGTCTCTTCAGAGAAGTTTCTTATCGCAAAGTATTTCTCCATTTCACTGAGCCAGTTCTCAGCTCCGTCCCCAAGAGTTGTTCCATCAAACTTTGGAGGACTTATTCTCTTTATATCATTTGTAAGTTCAGCTGCTAATCTTGCCCTTTTATTTTCAGGGGGATTAGGAGCAATTACATTATTATCATCAACACCCGGATTCCCTCCGTTGATGTTGTCCCACAGAGGCGGTGATCATTTATTTCAGCTTCATTCTCCTCCTCTTCATTGCCCATTGACTGTTGTTCCAGTACAGTCAAACGATCCCTCGTATCAAGTAGGGCAGCAAGGATTTCATCCAGCTTTTGGGCAGTTGCTGCTTCTCCACCCTGTAACGGGTTATTCGCAGCATTCCCTCTTGTCCTGACCATTTTCTGTTCAATAAGAAAATGTAAACCTTATTAATATCGTGGACTCATTAGGTCCAAGAGCTGCAACCTTCAGCTCTGATACCAAGATGTAACATCCCCATTTTAAAATACCAGAACAAGGGAAAAAAAAGGATTTTTTTTTTTTTTTGATAACGTTCTCTGTTATGAATTACAAAATTCAAACACACGTTCAAGTTTTAATAATTGTTCTCTGCCCAAACAACACAGTTTGGATCACACAATTTTTTTTTTTAATGAATGTTCCCTGTTCGCATATTTACAATATGGAACACACATTCAATGCCATTCAATCTTATAACATTCTATATGCTTTCTGTAAATGACTCGAGGAACCTGCCGATCTTCCATTTTCATGGCTCGGAGTTTCAACGATCCTTCATTTCATGACTCGGCAAACCGATCCTTCATGTTCATGACTCGCAACAACCGATCCTTCATGTTTGTTTATGCATGGTATATTATATATACTGTTCTCATAACCGATTCGGTTATCAAGTGATCCATTTAAGAAGCCTATCGAATATCATTCGATATTCATCGACATCCTGCGCATCTTAAATTAAGTGATAAGGACAACGCAACCAGCAATTGCGATACTTTGGCCAAAGATTTTCACATGCTTTGCATGATCATATTCCTGGATGTTATACACATCTACGGAATACGTCCTTCACCTCACTTCACCTGTTATCTAGAATGGTCTTTCCTGGTTCCTACCAGTCCTCTTCGTTTAAGGTCAGTTTTAAACTTCCAATTCCAACTAGTAATATGAACGGGTATAGGAAGGCACTCCAGTAACTAAAGATACGCGAGACATACGGTGTCGTTCCCCACGACTCCGTGTGTCTAGTTATCCTTAGTGTTCCGGAGTCACTCCGTATACCAAATCATATCCTATCCCCTGTTAAGAGCTACACATTCAGCCTATGTATTCTTGATGTTTTAATTCGGGAGGGCATTGCAATATGTCAGCTACAACATTGTGTCGTCATGAAGACCCCGTCTTCATGGAGACACATTGCTGTAGCTGGCGTATGCCAATGTCCTACAGAATTCTCCCATCGAGAATGCATATCCTGCTCAAGTGATTTGGATACGATTTAATAATTAAAATCGACCTTCAGCATCCACGTTGATCCCTTGATCCTCGTTTCCGTTACAGTTGTACAGAGCTAAGAGGGACTAAATCCGTCCATTAACTTGCTATGCATCTTCTCCTTCGTGTCGAAGGGCTGCATTTCCCTACTTGGTTCACTTCTTAATCAATGGATTAAGCGATCCGTACCGATGGACGTGATAAGTTTAACCTATTAAACTTAGCCAAGATTTTCTCAACTGCAACTGAATTCAGAATTCTAACTTATTAGATGTCATTTAAACGAGGTCTAATTCCCAAGAACAGTATTCATTTGTTCTCCTTAACGTTATATGGTTAAGGTCCATTAGTTATGGATATACTTATCCTATATCCTTTATTCTGAATTCAACATACGAGATCATTAATGAAATTCAAAATGAAGTTCGATTATTCCAAAGTTAATTGATATTCCTTAGCTCCTAAGCTAATCCTAAATACCTTCCAATTATGGAATCATATTCTTCTTAATCCTTTTAATGTCAATTAAAAATTCATCTTTACCCAAGTATGAATTAATTGCATTTTTCAACTTAAAAGTTGCATTTAGGTAAGAATAGATATCAGTTTCCATTTAACATCCATCCAAGGACAATTAAACAAATCCAATCAAGAAATAACATTATATTTCCAATTTAGACAACAATTCAAACTGATGTAAACATTAAAATATCACACATGTAATTGTATTCAATATTTCATGTCATAATCCGTACAATTGCCAATCCAGCTGATTGGGCATGGTTTACATAAATCATCCATACAACTCATAGATAGAAGAATATATTTTCTTCTTTTCACAATTCCTCGAAGAGGAATAAAAGCAACAATTACATTTCATCTTTCAGTTAATCAAGAAGCATCAGAAAACAACCATGTCTTCATTCAAATCAAATTCCATCTGCAAAATGATTTGCACGGGTCAGTTCAATGAACTGAGCATATTAAGCACTTATCCTTAAAATAAGGTGCTTCAACTAACTGTCTCAATAAAAGAACCCTGCTTTTATGAAACGACAGTAAAACATCAATCACGAAATAGGCACAAAAGAAAGATCAGCATAACAACTGAACTATCAAAATATCATCACAATCAGCCAGAGGACTGCTGTCCCGTTTCCACATAACCGTAAACATTCTGTTATCATTTCCTCACCTTTCATTAACAATAAATGCAAAGGATGTAACTAACTGAAATGTAAACTCATTACTTTCCTTTCAGTTCATGTATTAAATTAGATTCCAAGCACTCAAGTACAGACAAGAAAGCGAACAGCAATGCATATAGTTGCTCTATCTAAGCACTACAAAATTTATTATTCACGAATTACAGCTTTCCAATTGAATGAAAGAAGAAAAGATCATTTTTCCTAGTCATTCATCCATATCTCTATTTCTTTCCACATGACTGTCCGAACAATGGAATCCAAACGAGAGACAAATCAAGATAACAGTTCAGAGTGAAACTTACAAAATCCATTCGGAATTCACTTTCCGGCAGCAAGAATAATTTCATTTAATTCCGGTTCATACGAATACCAAAACAGGTTAGTAAGACATCGTATTCATCATAGAAAAAGCAATATCAAGATGCATACTATGTATTTGCTGTACTAGAAGATTCCATACTTCTTTCACTGTAGTGTTAACCAAACAAGCAGTTATGCAATCACGCAATCATTTATTCATATGATCTTTTATATCCATGAACGCATACAGTTCATAATAACAATTTGCACATTGTTGTTACCTACAGCAAAACCAATTCATATGCACAGTAAGCTCCAATATTACTTTCAGAGTCCAAAATAGCAAAAAGAGAAGAATTTATTCTCTGTAATTTCATTGAGAAACAATCATTTTATTCCAAATGAAATAAAAACACCCAAATCATGTTTATCTTAGCATGACAGCTCAACTTATAAAGATAACAGAACAATCGTTCTCATTGATAAGCAACTCACATAGCACATAGGTTTCAATCTAATATACCACAAACAATGAACATTCATTCGAGTTCTATCTCGATCAATTATTAACTCAAAAAAATAGCATTCTCCATTTCTTAATGAGGTACGTGAACTCAAATATAATATTCGTATATCAATACCTCTATAAGGACAAACCCGCTTAGGGTGTTAATTGCGTAGGCTTGGTAGTACATCAAAGGCGGACTCGAAAAAAAGCTAGTTCCCACATTTTTCCATTTATTTAAAACAGAAATCCCGATCAAGTTCGTATTCACAAGACAGTTCAAATCAGAAGGTCAAACCACAACTACAAGATGCAATGAAATCAACTTTCCATTACAGCAAGAAGGAAATATAATCATTCATTGCACAGAATACAAAATCAATTTGTAATTGTGTCATCAGGCCCGAAATAGGAAGACCAAGATAGATATCAAAAAACACAATAAAACCATCTTATCCACACCGTAAAGAGAAACACAATTCATTAATAAGTTCAGAAGGAAAAACAATTAACTTTTCCTACTTCACGAATACCCAATACGTATTCGTTTATTTCCAATTCAAGGAAAGGCACGAAATGAAAATATTGCTATTACTTTATTCGAATCGAGTTCGAATACCCATAGAAACCCCAAATGCCATTTCCATTAAAATCCCAAAACCGGAGAAGGAAGAGGATCTATTTCCTTGAAAATTTCAATAAGAAACAACTTCAAACAACTATTGCTTCTTTCATTTTAGTTCATCAAAGAAAAGAACTAATAGTTTCATAGAAAAAACAACTCAAGTAACTGTATAGGACCAATACATACATGATGACAATTTCCCCAATACTGTTAAACAACCAGCACGACAGGAAAGCATTTCATTCAAGAAATACAAGGACAGTTGAACTCAGCGACCAATAACAGTATTTCATATTATTTCCAAAATGACAGCAAGAGTCAACGGAACCCAAATCACAGCAATATACACGACTGTATTTCCATTTCCTCTTTACTTACAAAGGCAATTCCAAACACAACAGTAAAGAAACGATTACACTAAATGGAAAACAATTACACTATAAGGAACGATTACACAGCCTGTTCCACTTTCAAACAACACGAACAGTGAAAGAAATATATCTATTTCAAACCACCATACTGTCAACAACCAATACAGTAAATCATTTTCCAACTCGAATCGAGCAAAAACGCATCAAGGCCGAGCAACCAGAAGCAATTCTTTTATCATTTCCCAAAGAAAAGAAAGCAAGAACCAACAAAATCCAAGTCAAATCGACTCGACAGCAATCACACAATCCAAACCCAAGAGCAGGGTTGTTTTAATGAGACACTTAAACAAAGCAAGAATTTTTTAAGAGAAGGGCTTAACATGCACGTAATCTCTTTTCGAAACTCGAAGAAAACTTCGTTTGCCGCGTTTTTCCTTCCACAACGACAACAAACTCCCCAACACTTCTTTCTTCTTCAGGCTTAGCAACAGCCTCGAAATCTCCAAGAAAAATGTCAAATTCCAAGAGTTAGTTCGAATGAACCAGTCGAAAAAAAACCCAAATGCGAGCAACTTTGCAAAAGCCAAATCGAAACAATGAAAAATCAAATTCCCTCATACACTTTCCAGGTGGTAGTCGCGAGGACCAAGAATAATCAATGCAATTAAGGCTCTGCCTTTTCCTTACTTTCCACGCCACCGCCACTTGGGTTGGCGAACTCAATCTTTCAAAATTCCCATGCAAAACCGAATTTGGCTCTATCTCCAAATAGATGCCTCTATTTCCTACCTGCCTCACCAAAGCGCTGTCCACGTATGGACTGTTTTATTAAATGCCAATGAATGCCCTTTCCATCCTTATCCCTTTCCTTCCAAGGGTCTGCACGCCCTTTTAGATTAGGATTAGTTTAGGTTGTATAAAGTGTTCAACCTAGGTCTTAGTTTAGCCTTAGGTTTATTTTCCCTCTTTTTTTTTTTTTTGTAATTTAAAAATCCACTTAGGATAATAGTGTAGGATGCATGTTAGGACTTAGGATTAGTTTAGGGTTTTTAATTTATACTAACCACTAACACTAATCAACTTCCATCCTGCCCTCCTACAGACATTCACGTTAATGCAGAGCAGGACGTTCCGTCCTTTGGATCACGTGCCAAGGCCACCCGCGTCCAGGCGGTTCTTGCCTCACGAGGTCCCAAGTTCGACAGTACAGGGTTCAAGAATCGAACCTCTGTCGTTGGTATCTACGTGCCAGCTGCCCAAAACTGCAATCAGGCGCTGCACGCTCATAACAATCCGGGTTCGGTTCCAGTGTGAATCGACACAGAAATCACAAGAGGACCTCAGCATACTTGGATCAATGGAATTGATTCAAGGTATGCTGTCAATCAGTAACGAGAGTATAGCAAATATACGACAATTTGTCGTCACATTAGCAAACACGCAAGTACAATAATTGTTGTCCTATACAATAAATCACAGCATGCAAGAATCCAAGTTAGAAACACATTCCTTTAAGATCAGAGTTTCCCTTAACATGTTTGCTTTCATTCCAGCAGTAGTTATAACAACATGAAAAACATTCACCAATATAATTTGCAAAATCAGAGTGTTACACTCTATAATTTGCTCATGATAACTATGTTGAATGCCTTTTGAAATCTACAAAGCAACGATACACATTTCATTTTGTATCGCAAATTATAGACACTAACATTTGGTAACGCATCCTTGTGCGAATGCTAAGTTTTACCATGCTCCTTATTAAGACAAATGCTCGCATTCAGAATTCAATCACCTCATCTTTCTAGCTCTTCTATTTTTCAATTAACATAATAGCATGTCGTAGCAATTACCTCTAAAGGAAAATTACATGTCTTGATAAGGATGATTTCATAGGGAACTGCATCCTCAATGCTAAATTTTTGTGATTAGAAATTTTAGATCTTTTCTATTTGCCTCCATTTCAAACTCGTGTCATTATCCCACGCCTCACAACCATATAATACCACCAAAGTGATAAGTAACCCTAGTGGTCTTCCAATCCCATAACTCAACATTCCTACATCTATTTTGGAGTGCATAAAGAGCTCTCCAACCACCCTAAATTCTTTTCATCCTACACATATCCCAACTAAGCTTCCTATGAAAGTCAAGAGCAAGACAATTGTATTCTAACACCACTTCAAGAAACCCTCTTGCAAATTAAAAATTGGTGTTCATTTTATTGAAAAAATCATGATTTTGGTCCCTTCTTCCTTATAAAAGAGCTTTAGACCTTGAAGATGGTATCTCAAATCATGTATTATTTCTTCCATCGAATTAGGTGGTCAATGTACAATACAAGCTTCACCACATACTTGGCCAAGTGGACCCCCTCTCCCCAAATATGTTTATCCAATCTTCTAGCTTATCAATGTATAACCTAGATAGAGTCGAAGATAGAGAGCAACCTTGTTTAACACCTATATCACTTCCAAAACACTCAAACAACCCTACCTACATTTTTATTTTAGCCTTGACTTGGTCATATAATCTATGAATTGTTGCTTTGTAGTGCATTGGGACCCCCATTCCTCCATGTTGCTTTATAATTTTATCATGATAATTATGTCAAATGCCTTTTTGAAGTATACAAAGCAACAATATGCATCCATTTTGTATGCCAAACTATAGACACTAAAATTTGGTAACTTTTGGGTCCAAAGACATACAAGATATCCTCTAAAGATGGTAAAGAGCTCAAAGAACCCATGAATGTGGTTCATCTAAAGAATTTCTATTCCTAAATCCTTTATGAGTATACCTCATGTTGGGGGCATATCGACACAACCACTTGTTTTGTACCTTTATTTTGTTCTTCTTATTATATCATTCCAAACCATTTTTGTCATGTGTTCCTTATAGTTAGGATGTGTATCCCATGTTATAACAACCATGTTCAATCGCATCCATCGTATTCCATCCCTTGGTCTCAATGAGCTTATTCATTTGTATAATTCTTGGTACAATCTAAGGCCACCTTGTCTTTCTCATTGGCATTCGTATATTTCAAAACTTCTAAAACATTTCAAAATTTCAAAAATAAAAACATTTGAAAAAAACATAAAAAAATTAAAAAATCAAATACTCAAAATCCAAAATCATCTAAATAATCATAAATCCCAACAACTCAACAAAATCAAACTTTTAACTCCTATCCTAGTGATCATTCCAACTATCTTACGACTATCACAATAAATCATCTTACCCTTGCATGTATCCTTGCTTGGGGAAAGTCAAATCAATCATCTCCTTTACGTACATCATCGCTTGGGAAATCTCAAATCTCATTCTCTCCTTGAATGTCAATATCTTTAGTTGGGGAAAATGGCCCTTTCAATCTCATATCAATCTTCAATGCAAATTTGTTGGGGTTAGCACACCGGTTATAATATATCGAGATCTAAACATACATGCAAATAAAGTGAATATTCTACCAAAAAAATATACAAAACAAGAGATATAAATCAACACCAGATTTAACGTGGTTCATCCAGTGTGGCCTACATCCACCAAGAAACAAGCCAATCTATTATCCAAAGCTTTCACAAGATATACAATGAAGATTTACAATCTTCCACACCTCTCAGATGTACAATACTTTCTTTCTCTCAAGCTTTTGCTTCTTCTCCAAGAATTCTCTCTCTCATAATAATCATCAACTTTTACAAGTTCTTAATTATTACTTCTAAACCCTAGCTTTCATGCTTATATAGGCATATACAAACTTAGGGCACTTAGCCATGCAATTACAATCAATAGATCTATTTTTATGTTAAAATTAGATCTAATTCCCATGAGTTAATTAAAACACCCACACACAGGTAACCGATGTCGGTTAGCCCTAACCGATGTCGGTTCCTCCTTTCCTTATCGATGTCGGTCATAGGTGACCATGTCAGTCCCTCCTTAACCGATGTCGATTCTTTGTGTTTTCTAGCAAGTTTCATATTGCATGCTAATTTGAAGTAATTGAGCTCCACAACTCAACAATCTCCCACTTGGAGATTAATTACTGCACCATACATGTACAACGTCATTCTTGGATCCTTCCTTAGCTTTGTTTCTTCCTCTTCAAGTCTCAAACTCGAAGACCAACAGAAGTGGAGTGTAGCTCCAACTTCTCCTTTGTTAATGGATTCGTTAGCATATCTATAGGTTCTCACTCATATGAATCTTTTCATATTCAATTGCCCATCCTCCAATACCTACGCCAGTATGAAGTGATACCTCAATTGAATGTGTTTCATTCTTGAATGAAACGTTGAGTTCTTTGCCAAATGAATTGCACTCTAATTGTCACTAAACAATTTGTAATCATCTTGATCTCTTTCCCAACTCTTTCATGAACCTACTCATCCATATCATCTCCTTGCTAGCCTCTTAGCTACTGACATACTCTACCTCTTGTAGTAAACAAAGCCACAACCTTCTGCAATCTTGAAATCCACTAACTAACTTTTGTCCACCTCTTTGTGAAAATATATCCAGTAGTGCTCCTCCTACCATCCATATCTCCAGCCATATCCAAATCAACATAGCCACATAATGAAATATTTGAACCTCCATAGCATAACTTGCATGCTTAGATGTCCCTCTCAAATACACGAGTATCCATTGACTACTTTCTAATGCTCTTTACTGGATTGGCCATATATCTACTCACAACTCCCACTACATGTGTAATGTTTGGTCAGTACAAACCATAACATACATGAGACTCCCAATTGTTGAAGCATATGGCACTCGTGTCATGTATTTGACCTCCTCATGTGATGATGGACACTGATCTTTGCTCAATTTGAAGTGTCCAGCCATATGTGTACTAACAGGTTTTGCATTCTGCATCTTGAACCTTTCTAACACCTTATAGATATAATCCTCCTGAGACAAATACAATTTCTTGTTCTTCTGTCTCTATGTATTTGCATGCCAAGGATTCTTTTTACAGCTCCTAAATCCTTCATAGCAAATGTGTGAGCTAGCTTTCCCTTAAGCTCACCAATGTCCTGCATATTAGATCTGCAATAAGCATATCATCCACATACAGTAACAAAATAATATAGCTCCCATTTTCAAGCTTCTTGAAATAAACACAATGGTCAAATTCACATCTCAAGTAACCATGCTCATGCATAAAACTATCAAACCTCATGTACCATTACCTTGGAGCTTGCTTGAGCCCATATAGGCTCTTTTCAACATGCACACTAATTTCTCCTTACCCTTGACTTCATACCCAAGCGGCTTTGCTGCATATAAATCTCTTCATCCAAATCACCATGAAGGAAATTCATTCTTCACATCTAGTTGCTCTAAATGCAAATCATGTACTACAACTAAACTCAATATAATACGAATAGAAGTCATCTTAACAACAGAGAAAATATTTCACCAAAGTCAATACATGCTTTTTGTGTAAATCCCTTTACTACAAGCCTTGCCTTGTACCTTTTATGTCCACCCTCTTCTTCCTTGATCCTATAAACCCACTTGTTCTACAATGTCCTCTTACCTACTTGGACAACTTAACCAAATCCCAAGTCTGGTTTTGTTCCAAGGAGTCCATCTCCTCATCCATGTCATGCTCCCACTGGACGTGGTCTTATCCTGCATTGCTTCTTCAAAACTCTTTGGTTCACCATTATCAATCAATAATAAATAAAATAGAGAAGTGTAAATATTTCTAGAGGTTTACTTACCCTTTGTGACCTTCTCACAGAGTTTGGGGTACTGAGGCTCATTCTGGACCTCTTGGACATTTGTATCCAAATTTGTCAGTGACCGACGTCGATCACCTATAACCAACGTCAGTTTTGATAACCGATGTCGGTTTGGGATCTTCTATAACCGATACTAGTTCTACTAACCGATGTCGGTTAGGGGTCAATCACACGATTCTTTGTGTAACCCTATCGGTATTACTTTTAAATCTGAGAGTTCATTTTCATTCACAAACTTCTCAATCGGTTCATCCTTGGGTACCAAAATTTGATCCCTGTACATTCTCTTTTCATTCCATTCAATGTCACGAATCCTAATAATTTTAGAATTCTCTAAATCCCAAAAATGGAATCCAAAATCACCATATCCATAACCAATGAAAGTGCATCTCTTGGATTTTGCATCCAACTTTTTCCTATTTTCCTTATCAATATGCACAAAAGCTTCTGAACCAAAAACTTTAAGAAAAGAAAGATCTACCTCTTTTCCGTCCAAGCTTCCTCTGGTATTCCTCCATCTAGTGAACTTGAAGGCCCATGGTTAATCAAATAAACTATTGTATCAACTAATTCTACCCAAAACTACAAAGGGCAATCCAGAATGTATCCTCATACTTCTAGCATGTTCCATGATTGTCCTATTTCATTATTTCTACAACACCATTCTCTTGTGGTGTTCTTGGAACCATCCTTTCTCTATGTATTCCATTCATTGAACAATAATCATTGAAAGCCTTGTTATAATATTCACCACCATTGTTCATATCTAAGGCACTTTAACTTTGAATTTGATTCATTCTCAACAAGGGTTTTCCATCTTTTAAAAGTCTCAAAAACATCATATTTACATTTAATACAATAAACCCATACCTTTCTTATAGCATCATCAATGAAAGTAACATAATACTTGGGATCCTCCATGAGAAGCTACTGAGCTGGTCCCCACACATCTGAGTGTACAAGCTCCAATTTCTGCTCCTTCTTAGTTGCCCCAACTTTGAGAAATCTCACTCTCTTTTTCTTTCCAAAGACACAATGCTCACAGAAATCAAGATCTAAATCTTTCAAATCTGATAACTTACCCTTAGCCTTTAAGATCTGCATTCCTTTTTGACTCATATGGCCCAACCGATTATGCCACATGCATGCATCTAATCTGAAAGTAGATAATGCAGAAAAAGAATCAGTAACATAGGTAGATAAATATAACGTTCCTACCTTCTTACCTCTTGCCACAACAAAATCACCCTTGGTGACTTTCCAAGAGTCTCTTTATGAATGTAACCATGCAACCAACTTCACCTAGTTGCCCTGCAAAATAAGATTCCTCTTGAGGCTTGGCACATGCCTCACATCTTTCAATACCCATGTATTTCCATTCTACAATTTTAGATGAACTTCCCTTTACCCAATAATACTACAAGGTTCATCATCACCCAAATAAACATGTCCAAAATTGTCCTGGACATAATTTCTGAAATAACCCTTATTAGGGGTTGCATGGAAAGAAGCTCTTGAATCTAAAACCCATGATTCAATTCTATTATCTAAAGAAAGAATAAGAGCATCTTGCATTACCTCTGCTGTAAAGATTTTTTTCTTCTTTACCTTTGTCTGGTTGTTGGTTCTCTTTATCCTTTGACCAACAATATTTCTTTGCATGTCCTTTCTTTCCACATTTCCAACAAGTAATTCCCTTACCTCTTAATTTAGATATGTTATCCCTTGACTTTGATTTCTCATTACTCTTACTCTTGGATCTCTCCTTCTACCTGCCCTCTTCTTTCTACATTCAAAGCATTCCCAGATGATGATTCCTCTGTACTTTTCTGCGAATTTCTTCATTCAAGATTATACTAACCACATCATCAAACTTCAAAATATTATTAGCAGATGTTGTATTACTAACATCATTACCAAGTTATCCCAACTATCAGGAAAAGAACATAAGAATAAAAGTGCTTTCACTTCATCATCAAACGATATATCAACCGATTTTAATTGATTTACAATAGATTAGAAATCATTCAAATGACTAGATGCAGATCCACCTTCATGCATCTTAGAACTAAATAGTTTCTTCATCAAATAAACTTTATTTGAAGCACTAGGTTTTTCATATAAATTAGCAAGAGATTTCATTAACTCTACCATAGAAGTCATTTCTATAATATTGGAAGCCACGGATGTTGTCAGGCTCAATCTTATAGATCCCAAAGCCTTTATGTCAAGAATCTTCCATTCTTCATCAGTCATCTTCGTAGGTCTAGACTTTTCATCCAACGATAAGTACAAATCTCTTTGATATAGATAATCCTCAATCTACATCTTCCATAATTGATAATTTTGGTTATCAAACTTCTCTACCTTGTATTTGTTTTCTTCTTCATTGTTGTAGCTCCAAATCAATAAAACCCTCTGTGAGTAAATCTGTCAACACACAAAACCCTCAAACAAAGATCTGATACCAATTGTTGGGGTTAGCACACTAGTTGTATAGATAATATATCATATCTAAACATACATGCAATGAAAAGTGGATATTCTACCAGAAGAAATATACAAAACAAGAGATATAAATCAACACCATATTTAACGTGGTTCACCCAATGTGGGCTACATCCACCAAGAAACAAGCCAATCTATTATCCAAAAGCTTTCACAAGATATACAATGAAGATTTACAATCTTCCACACCTCTCATATGTACAATACTTTCTTTCTCTCAAGCTTTTGCTTCTTCTCCAAGAATTTCTCTCTCACAATTATTCTCACAATAATCATCAAATTTTGCAAGTTCTTCTTAATTCTTACTTCTAAACCCTAGCTTTCATGCTTATATAGGCATATACAAACTTAGGGCACTTAGCCATGCAATTACAATCAATAGATATGCTTTTATGCTAAAATTAGATCTAATTCCCATGAGTTAATTAAAACACCCACACACAGGTAACCGATGCCGGTTAGCCCTAACCGATGTCGGTTCCTCCTTTCTTGACCAATGTCGGTCATAGGTGACCGATGCCGGTCCCTCCTTAATTGATGTCGGTTACTATTTTTTCCAACAAGTTTCATATTACATGTTAATCCAAAGTAATTGAGCTCTACAACTCAAAAAAATCAAACAAAGAGTGTCATGAGGAGTTTCTTAGCTCCGCTTCTTTCAATTAATCCAACCCCTGCGCATGTTTATCCTTGCTTGGGGGAAATGACTCTTTTCAATCTTGGTTCAATCTTCAATGTGGATCCAACGAAGAGTGTCATGAGGATTTTTTAACTCCACTCCCCTTACATGTCCATATCCTTTCTCGGAGGCATCTTACAATCTACTTAATTATCATCTATAGAACACATTAGGGACATAGTTAATTGTCTTTATTTCAAGTTGTGTTGCATTATTTCTATTCTTTCTTTGGACTAATTACAAGTATTTCATTATCATCTTGGCTCATTTATAGCCATGGTGCATAATTTTATTGTGTATATTGGGTTTTTTTACTCTTTATCTTTTGTTTTACTTTGGACCAATTACAAGTATTATGTTAACATCTACATTTCATTTATAGCCACGTTGTGTAAATCTATTGTGAAACAAAAAAATAAGGTTTCTCTAACTTTCACTATCTAAATGGAAGCTCATGTTATGAGAAAAATACGCCCATCCTCTTTTAAATCCTTGACTCGTCAACTTTTACTTCTTCCTATCAAGTGGCTATCCACCACTTTACAAGGCGTCACCCATCTACTTGAGGGGAATTCCCTCAAACATCAAAACTCGTTGGGGCATCCAAATGCTTCACCGAGGCATATCAAGCAAGTCCACCATGCTTCCCGACATCCATTCATTGATCTACATGTGTTTACTATCTTTAAAATGCTATTACTTTGTAATAACACTTTAAAGAGGGGAAATGTAGACACCCTAAAAATACATACCTATTTCTAGTCATTCCTAATTATCCCTATCCTTTGCATAATATGCCAATCTACATCCCTTTAGAATTAATTTAATTAATTTTATCATGCTTTAAGTATTCACCCACATCCCTTTAGAATTAATTTAATTAATTCTATCATTCTTAAACCATACACTTATATGCTCGTGACTACATAGGTTTTTTTTTTGAGGAGGTGATGACGAAGCTTGGATGTTGTGAAGGGTATAAGGCATAACACAACTTTTCTACTTTTGAATAATAGGTTTCATAATCATGAAGGGTATGAATTATATAATAAATGGCCTACTCCCTACCTTCTTTGTCTTGGTATTCCAAAGCATAGCTCTTAAGGCATGATCAATGGTAGAGATATATAGATAGAAAGGATCTCCCTCACGTGGAGGTATAATAACTGACAACAACAATAGATATTGTTTAAGGGCATCAAAGGCCTTTTGACAATCATCATCCCATCTAAAATGAATGTCCTTTATGAGGAGGTGATGGAAGGTTTGACACTAATCTAATAATTGAGAGATGAAATGACAAATAGATTCAAGTTTCCCTTATAGGATGCAAAGTTGTTTAAGGTTATATGGAGGAGACATTTCGATTATGACTTTGATTTTGGTGGGATTGACTTCAATTCCCATGATATATACTATGAATCCTAGGAGTTTCCTATTAGTACCCAGGACACGCATTTACTAGGGTTGATGATGACAGTAAAAAAATTATGACACCTTCAAAATGCAATGACTATGTTAGATATAAGAGCAACTTCATCAAAACATGCTAGAATGCTCAAGAATGCTAGTGTTACAAATCACCAAAATACCAATTTCTTTATTAAACTTGTTACCAAGAGCTATAATCTTATCAAACCTCTTAACAAAACCCTCCAAGCATGATTAGATCATTCACAAAGAATCATAATGTTATTTCACCTCTTTATCCTTTTTAAGGTTTCTTAAGTGTTCTTGTACCCCTTAAATGATGCAAGCCTTATATATCTAAAAGATATACTAGGTTTCACACCAAATTAGGCACCTTTCTAGATACCCATTTACCCCTTACACCTTATATCCAAATTTTAAGGTTAGATGTTTAGTACAACTCCATTAATCTTAAAATATTAATCGCAACTAGCTCTACTTTCCTTGTAGCCATGTCTTAAGGAAAATCCTCATACTAAAATTAGTTTACACTATTTCTTGAGACTATAAAAACACATTTGAGTACCATTTTCCTCATTCTAGCCCTCTTCACTAAGTTTTATGGCTCATCTCTCAGTTTATCCTCCTCGATTTGTTATTCCCTTTTTGTCAAATTAGGTCTCCTTGATTGTAAGACTAAGTTTTCTCAAATTTAAATACTTATACTCAACTAATTGGATTTTAAAAGCAACTGAAACCACTCATAATCACTTCATTCATGTTCTTATCAATGTCCATACTTCCACTTTTCTTTCAAACACAATTTTACTTACAAGTCTAACTTATTCTCTTACTTGATCTAAGACCCAAAATTGAGTATGACTATTCTCCCTTGGATTTTGAACCAAAAATTCTTAAGTTCCACTTTCTATCCTTTCTATCACCTTCCACTCAGTCTAACCAACCTTGAACCAATACTTCAATCAATGCAATAAAATTCATTTAGGGTTTTCTCTCATTATCCTTCCTCTTGATGGTGTATATTATCTCCTTGACCGAGACAAAGTACATTATTGAGTCTTGACCAAAGTAGATCTCACTACCTAACCTTGTTCACACCTTCAACACACCATTCAACATATACAATATCATTTTATTGAGTTAGGAAAGTTAATTTCTTGTCCTTTGACTAAGTTTCCTCTCAAAACCCTCAAGACATATATATATAGGACAATTTTATATTGTGTTTTTGCCTTTAAGTCCTCACAAACACCTATATTTACTTTAAAATTCTTAAATACCTATAAAATACTAAACTCCAACCTCCATTACAAGTTTTAACAATGAAAGTGGAAGATTCTTCTACATTTCTTTTAAAACCTCATTTAAACCCTCGAGATTGGTAACTTGCACATTTAGGACTATGTTTTCTCATTAGACTTCATAATTAACTCAAATCACCTTGAAACTTTGGAATCAACTTTCTCATGCATGAGTTCTTCTTTCCATAAATTTTAATACTTTTTACATGGATGAAAATGATTTTATAAT
Organism: Taxus wallichiana var. yunnanensis; assembly: GCA_018340775.1. Lineage (NCBI taxonomy): Eukaryota > Viridiplantae > Streptophyta > Pinopsida > Cupressales > Taxaceae > Taxus > Taxus wallichiana. The sequence goes on along the minus strand of CM031242.1, from coordinate 616,891,283 downwards.
TAAATTTCTCCTTTAGACCCTATACAAGGTTGTAAAGGACATTGAGGAGCACTTTTAGGTTTATTTTGTGATTTTTAGTTTTCAAAGTCTTTTCAAAGCTTATAATCCATCTACTAAACCACTTATACCCATTTAAACCTTTCACCTTCATGATCCTCCTTTCCTTATTCTAAATTCATCAACATTCCACCCATAAACCTATACTTACATTGAATATCATGGTTCTTAGTATTTTTAAATATTCCTCTTAATCGTAATCACATATTGATCATATATTAAGGCTTCTCAACAATCTAAAATACCCCCTTTACATTCTTACATAGATATTTATTCATACAAACAATAATTCAAAACATATATGGTGCAAATTCTTACTTTGAACCCTATTTTTTTCATTTCTTCAATTACATGGCTTCATAACTATACTTAAAACTCTTCTAAGACTTAATTCCTAAAATTTAAGCCCGGATCATACACACATTACAAATTACATCTTTCCACATGCTTTCTAGCATTTCATCAAGCATAAAAAATAAAAGAGTATAATTTTCATCATAGAAATTCAAATATAATGATCCGTAAACATGTAGGAACCCCCTACTATTTTGAATGTTTTCGAAAAGATCAATTAAACTTATCAATTTATAACCTTTAGCAACTAAAATTGATTAAAAATATGATCCAAAATATGATTAGAATGTGTTTAAAATTGATTTAAAACTAGATTTTATTATTGAAAAACCCACTCATTCCAGTTGTACATTCAAATCAATTTGATTTCCCTTATATTCGATTTTACCATTTTTTCATAAAATTTTTAGAATTGCATTTAAATTAAAATATGATCTAATATCTGAATTGAAAAAATGCAAAATCATAAGAGCTCATTGTTATTTTGTAAATTCCTATGGTGAGGATCTTGAACCGATCAAGAACATTTTTTGCAAAAAAAATAAACTTACATAAAATAATGAATAGCAAAACATGTTAGAATAGGTATTTACTTTAGCTCAAAATCCTTTCTTTTATCTATCCTCACCCACTTATGTGTGGATATTTCTTTTGTCTTATTTAAATTAGGAAGATATTATCTATTTATTATGAAGTTCTTTCCTAAATCCTTGACTAGTTCTTTCCTAAATCTATGGTTTTTATGACTAGGATTTATGGCTTGATCTACGATTCTAGTTCTTAGGATTTTTTTATAAGATTTCTATTTTTCATAGACAATAATAGATCTTAAAAATCCATTCAGGTTTTGTAAAGTTATTCAAAAATTACTTTCATCTCACCGAGTGTGGTGTTTTATTAGCATCTGAGTTTTTTGGGCTTGGTACGATCTATTTATCATTTCTTTTATGAATCAAAAAGATTGTTGTTGACATCCATTTTTAGGTTTTATTCATATATTTAGGTTTTTGTTGCAGCGTTATTTTTATGCTAGGTTTTTTTCTTTTATGATTTTTGTAGAGTTCATATTTTTGTAGAGATGCATTTGATCCATTTGGGATCCATGCTGAAAATTAAAAACTTTCTCGGTCTTCCATTTTGTAGAGCTCTTATTTGAGGATCTTAAAAAAAAATTGGTGTGGATGGGAAAAATTCCATAAAAATTTTGCTTTATGGATTTTTTCTTTTGGGTTTTTTTTTTTTTATAGATTTCCTAACATTCACTTCCACTGCAAAATTCGTGTGGGTTTTCGGGTTTTTCTGGTTTCTTCTATTTTGGGTTTTTTTCTTTTGATTTGTAAGTATATTTTGCGATAATTGGATTTTTTTATCAAGGTTGAGGATCTTAAAAAGCAAATTCCAAAAATGATGTACGGGTTTTTAACATTCACTAATGGGTTTTTTTTTCATTGTTTTTATATTTTTTTTTCCAAAAATCAAAGAAATATTATAGCACAAACTTGAAAAGCTTATATCTTTTTATCAAGTAACTTATATTTGAGTGTTGTTCTTTTTCAAAAAATTTGAAAAATGTTTGTTTTTTTTTGTGCTTGTTCCATTGGAACTGTTTATTTTGAGAAATGCATTAAAATTATAAAGTGTCATATTGTTACACACACTCAATTATAAAGTGTCAAATCTAGGGTGTCTTGTTGCATTGCTTGATTCTTGCATTTTTTGGTGATTTTTGAGAATGACATCTTTATCTACTTCTGCACTAGATCAAGTTGAGCCATTAACAACACATAATTACCACACATGGAAACCAAGAATGGAAACAATCATTAAAAACAAAGGATTGTGGGCTTTAACTTCTTCAGAACAACCATTGTTCACTAGAGAATATGAGAAATTTCAATACCAATGCAAATTTGATGTGTATGGGTTTGATAGGAACTTATGTAAGTGATAATATTTTGTTTCATTTAGAAAATGTGTCTCTCCTTTCAAAATATGGGAGAAATTAGAGGGTTTATTCGGTAAAGTGGATCACATGAGAGCCATCCAACTTGAAATTGAGATCACCTCTCTTAATCCTAAAGATTTTCTAATAATTATAGATTATCTTACTAAGTTCAAGCATTTGTTGACACAATTGAAGGGGAGTGGAAGAGATAAGAAATATGAAGAGTGTGTTTACTTAATTTTATCCAAGTTAAGAGGTCCATTCCAAATATTTTCTTCTACCTTTTTCTCTAGCATGGATGCCTTAGGTGACACATTCAAATGCCTAACTTAGAAAATTTTTGTGAAAGACTTACTAAGGAAGAATCCAAATTGTTTAATATTGAGTCTTCCACCTCTCAAAAGGCATTAGTAACATCTAATCCTAAGGGAAAGGAAAACCAAAAGGTAAATCCAAATTCACCCCTTCTCCATCTCAAAGTGCTCCTAAACCCAAAGAAAACAACTCTAAACCCAAGGAGTCTTCTAAATCCAAGAATAAGTATAGCCTTTCATGCTCTTTTTGTGGGGGTATTGGTCATGAAGAACATGGGTGTTAAAAACGAATGTAATCCTTAGAATATGCAATCAAGAAACCAAAAAATTATATCTCCACTCCATGTCCTTATAATCAATGGCAAAGCACTTAATGTTGTTGGGAGATCTCAATCACCACTTGCATATAGTTGGGTTATAGATTCTGGTGCTTCTCATCACATGACTTCTTCCAAAGAGTCTTTTGTATCTTTAGGTTTGAGTTTTACTTCCAAAATTGAGGTTGGATATTCTTCCTTTCTTTTTGTTAAGGGAAAAGGTGACATATACCTTGATGGTAATAAAGTATTCAAGATGCACTGTATGTTCCTAACATCACTACAAATTTGTTTTCTATATATTAAATTTGTCATTCTGGTCAAGGAAAAACAATAAATTTTACACCACATGGGGTAGAAGTACAAACTTTGTTGGATCCTCATTCACTTGTTGCTCAAGGTATTGTTGATCATAGTTCTAGACTATATCACTTTGAGGGTTTTGATGACACTTCCTATATAGGGACAAGATTGGTTTCTCATGTAGATTCAAAGAGTAATCTTTGGCACGAGAGATTTAGACATCTCAATTACAGATATTTGAAGGAGTTGAACACTCATGGTATGGTTGATGGTCTTCCTAGATTTTCATGCCTTGAAGGAGTTTGTCCTAGCTATGCATTAGGGAAACAACACCAAGATCCATTCCCTAATAATTTGTCCAAGAGAGCTTCTTCACCACTTGAGCTTGTGTATAGTGACTTGATGGTTTTTCCTACCCCCTCTTTCAATGGAGCTAAGTATGCACTTACCTTTATTGATAATTTCTCAAGGCGTACTTGGGTTTATTTTCTCAAGTGTAAAACTGATGTGTTTTCAAACTTCCAAGTCTTCAAGGCTTTGGTCGAGAAACAATCTTCTATTTTATAAAGAATCTTCACACTAATAATAGGGGGAGTACTTCAACAAAGATTTTTCTGATTTTTGGAAACTCATGACATTATTCACCAACATATGTTCCTCATACTCCACAATAGAATGGATTAATAGAACGGAAGAACCAAAATTTGAAGGAAATGGATAAATGCATGATGCATTCTAGAGATTTACCTCCTATATATTGGGAAGAAGTAGTTAATTGTGCTAACTACATTTAGAATCACACACCACACAGAGAACTTGAGAATTTGACTCCAGAGGAAGCTTGGTCCAAAACTAAGCCCAATGTCTCATTTTTTGAGTCTTTGGAAGCCATGCTTGGACTTTGTGCCAAAGAAGAAAAGGAAAGCCTTGGATAAGAAGAGAAAACCCTTGATTTTTTAGGGTATTGTGAGGACATGAGATCTTATCAAATTTTAGATCCTGATACTCATGAGGTTATTTTTTGAACACATGTTCAATTTTATGAGCACTTCTCTCCTCATGATTCTTCATCTTCTTCCATGCCTACTTCTTCTTCTTTATGTCATCTTGAGGATCCCTTATTTGAGGAGGTTTCAGAGGTTATAGATGCCAATGAGGATCATATTCCCACTGATGTTGTCACTATGCCTAAGTGGGATCATAGTACAATTTCTGAGGCAACACCTTTCATATAGGATCTTCCACCCACTAGGCATCATCATGCACATTCTACATGTTTTGTACTTTTGTGTCAGGTAGTTTCTGAGGATCCACAATATTTTCACAAGGCTCATGGGATACAAGAGAGGGATGATGTGATGGCAGTTGAGTATTATTATTTGATGAAGAATAATACTTGGGATTTGGTATCTCTTCCTAAAGGAAGAAAGATGGTTAGGTGTAAGTGGGTATACCAAACCAAATACATAGCAGGGTAAGTGTAGCAAGTTAGGGGACAATTAAGTGGACATCAAATGGGTCCATTGACAAGTATAAGGATCATCTTGGTACCATCGCAAAGGCTTTTTCACAAGTTAAAGGTATAGATTACTCTAAGACTTTTGCACCCATTGCCAAGATGTATTCTTGTACACATTGTACTTGTTAGTGTTGCATCACATCCCAAGGGTGGTCCGTATACTAGATGGAAGTGAAGAGTTCTTTACCACGGATATTTATAAGAGGAAATATACATGGAACAACCCGCTAGATTTGTTCATGACTCTTCTCTTGTTTGTAGACTCAAAGGTCTCTCTACGGTCTTAAGTAGGCCCCTTGGGCTTAGTATAAGAAGATGAATTCTTTTCTTCTATCTACTTAGTTTTGTTCATTCCACTTATGCCACTCTTACCATCATACAATATATCTCTAGAATGTTGGTGAGGATATTGTGATACTTGTCTTGTATGTTAATGATCTGGTTATACTTTTTCCTTACTGGACAAGAGGAAATATCTTCTTCCCACATTTCTCTTGTTTATAGACTATTCTACGAGGGCTATTTCTTCATCACGGTTTGACATGATGGATCTTGTGATACTTGATTATTACATTATTTCCTTGGTTTGTAGATTTCTCACACGTTTGACATGACATATCTTGATTTTAGGGTTTTAGATTCATTTGAGTCAGCAAAAGTACACCCATGATCTTCTTTAGTGTTTTGATATGGTTGATTGCAAGCTAAGTCCATCTCCTTTTCAGTCTGGGGTTACTCTTACTTCCACATGTACCACTCCACTTTGTGATCCTACATTATATAGGCAATTGGTTATAAGTCTCATGTACTTGACCCATACTCACCTTGATATTTCATTTGCAATAGGGCTTGTATCTTGGTTTGCACATTCTCCTCATAGTAGTCACTGGAAGGATGCTAAAAGGATTTTGCGCTATTTGTAGGGCACTTCCCACTTTGGAATACACTACACTAGGGGTTCTACTCAGTTGGTTGGATATATAGATTCAAATTGGGTAGGTTTTATTGATGACAGGTGTTCCACTTCTAGATACCTTTTTTGTCTTGGTTCTTCTCCAATTTCTTAGGCATGCAAAAGCAACAGACTATTGCACTTTCATCTTTAGAGGTAGAGTACATGGCAAATTCTACAATGAGTCAATTTTTTTTTGCTTCGATAGTTATTGACAAAGTTTGGATTCCCACAAGATTCACTTACTGTACTTTGGTGTGATAACCAAAGTGCAATTCACATTTCTCACAACCCTATTGAGCACTAGTGGACCAAGCATATTGAGATTCACATCCAGCTTCATTCATTAGCACATTTAGGATGGTGTTCTTTGCTTGGAGTACATTTTGACTTAGTAACAGGTTGTCGACATCTTTATGAAGCCTTTTGCATCACCTCACTACCTTGAGTTGTGTGACATGCTTGGGGTTTTAGAAGTTATTTTTGGGGGTGTTCATGAGAATTTCTTCCTTCTTATTTCTTTCCTTCTAGTAGGCACATTGCATTCATTAGCTAAGAGTGTCTTTAGTATCATCTAGAAGAACAAAATTACAATATAGAGCATAGTAAGTTCAACTATGGTTGTTTCATCATAGATAGGATTGATATTCACATGAGGCATGACTAATGGAGAAGGAGAAGAACTATCCTTAGCCATTAGGGTTTTAGTGGATCTTAGGACAAGGAGTTCTAAGATATGGGTTCACCAAAATGATTCAATAAAATTTGAATATAAAGATTTACAATAAATTATATACAATGAAATATAAATGCTAAACAATTTATTTAATTTTAATTATGAAAGGAAATGAGAGAGGTAAGGTACTTATCTTAATTTTTTTTATCCTGAAGTGAGTCTACATTGGAAAATATGATGAAACAAAAACTTACACCGTTGTAATGAACCTCAAGAAAAATGTAGCAGAGGTGGAAATGGCTGGACTAGGGCACCTAGAGAGGGATAGGGCACCTTCGGGTGCCCTAGAGCTAATTCTGGGTGCCTAGGTCTATGGAAAAGTTTGGAACCTAGTTTTGATATGGTCATTAAGGCTTTGAACTTGTTCTCCTTTGGTCACATGTATGTCACACTTGGATCACCCAGGTACCTATAAACCTATAAACAAATATACTCCTACAAAACCCTCAAAATAACATCAAATCTTTAAAAAAATGCAATATGAGGAGTTAGACTATCCTCGGTTATCACAATGGTGAAATTATGACCGAGTGTTTGCACTATACCTCGTAACCAATGTAGTTCTATGTGATTTTGTGTGCAATAGTGCTCCTAGTTTTCCCTCATGCCAATGATGCCAAGATAGCAAAGCGATAGCTAGATAAAATGAAAATGTGTGGATGGAATAGAATGGAATCCCCTTCCTATGTAGTTTACATGCAAAATAATGTTCCGAAATGCAATCCCTTGAGATATGTAGATGGATAGTCATTGATAAGATTTTTTTCCCTTATAATGGTATGTATGTTGTGTTTATATATGGATCTCTTGCTTGAATTTCGACACTAATGACCCGACATGCCGACTAGTACCTCGGATATGAGAGGGAAAACTGAAAAGACCGACCTCAAATGTCAAAAATAAGATCAAACATAAAGAGGACATGAGCGCACGGTGCTGTCTCAGTGACAAGTGACGACAAATGAGTGAAGACTTTACAACAGGATCCTTGTGACTGACCAAAACTGAGTGTATGAGTGACAAATGTGAAGATAAAAATAGATAACCCAACAAGAAAGTGGATCTAGGGATGGGTCATAAGTGAATACTTTTCTTACACAAGATCCGTATAACAACATACTTGGTAGTATAGTAAATAGTAGTAAGTGTGTGAAGATAAAATGTTGTAGTAAAGCTCAACATAAAGAAAGTGGATGGATACCGAGGATGGGTCATGTTGTAGAAGTGCACACAAATGTTATAGAATACTTCATTCTTACACGTGGCAAACCATGATCCATGTGTCATCCATAAAACAGACATGGGACCATTATGAGTAGCACTATAGATAAATAGTATTGGAGTTTTGCGTGATTTGTGTTTCTACATTTTGTGCATGAAAACTCTAACTTTATGTCATGTTAGAGTTTGAACACCTTCCATGTAACATAAAGTATTTTATAGGTCCCGCTTGATGAGCGGGTTAAGGGTTCGAGAGATGTCCCAAGTAATCCATGGGTTTTATTAACCCATGGGTAATGTGTACACATGGGATTTTTTTTGGGCCCATGGTTTTTCGGTATATTGTTTTGTAAAACCACCTCTTCGGCTACCTAAGAACATATAAATAGATGGACAACCATGGATTTTTATGATGTGTTTTGTGATGAATAGTGTGTGCGAATTCAGAGACATGTGAGGGTTTATGAGGAGCACTAAACAAGATCTGATTATTAGATGAAGACTTTGATATTGAATGATCTGGAGATTTTGATTTTTCACATTAGGTGAACCACGTTAAATATGGATTCATGTGTTGGGGTAGGGGTGTTCATCATATTCCTTCTTATTATTGCAATTATGAGGAATTATTCTGCATTAGATATTATTAATTCCTAACATGTTGGGGTAGGGAGTGATCAATTCCCAACTTGATTTCATGTGTGTGAAAAATTGAGGATTTGGGCGTCCTCTCGCTAGAGGAAGAGTGTAGGGAGAGAGATTTAGTTTTACCCTCCAACTTTAACTACATCCTCAAAAGGTCTAACCATTGCAGAGACAAACAAAGACCATATTTTGTTGATTTGGATCCATTTTTATTAAACGTGAATAACCCATATAGGATAAGTATAGGAAAGGCAATGACGTCTCATTTCCCCACTCCATGGGTGTCGCCGCAATGTGTATGTGATGGATTCCATGTTAGGTCATTTGGAAGCAGTTGCAAAATGTAGAATAACTTCCCATGTTAGGTCATCTGGGAAAGTGGTGATATAACTCCCAAGTTAGGTCATCTAGGAGGATAAATACATTTTGTTTGTGTTGATGTGATTTGAATATTAAAATATTTGTGTTGTCGAGATTTGAATGTGTGTGATTGATTAATTGATTACTCATGGAGATATTTTATGCTTGTTTCCCCCAAATTAGGTCATTAGGGGAATCACTAGAAAGTGATGTGAAATGTCACATAATGTTCTAGAAATTTTCGATAATGATGGGTTAGAATGTAAGGTTTATCATTTAATATTGTGAGGGGGATTAAAGGATTCCCTAATTTTATGCACCCCCTTTCGGTGAAAGAGGGAGTGATGATGATGAGAATGAACTCGAGTCAAAGGAAGTGTGTAATGTGTAATCGTGAGTGTATGATAGATATCATAAAAGTGTGTGTTTATCAAGTGAAAATGATGTCAAGGAGGAATGTAGTGTGCATTAAATGTGTATGGAATGGAGTTCACCTAGTGATCGAGCTAGGTCTCTAGGATTGCTAAAACACAATCTGATCTGTTAAAAATCAATTTTACAAGTACAATGGAAATATTGCAACAGATTAATGGATCCTCAAACGTCATGAAGAAACATGCTTAGAAGACCTTTGAAGGACTTTGAACTTGATCAAAATGTCCTCCACCATCCTATGGAACTTGTATGCTCCATTTCCCCATGTTCTACCTCAAAAGTGGTTGAAAAATGCTTCAAAACAACATAAAAAAACACTAATCAGGAAAATTCAAAGCTTAAGATGATCATTTGAAAATCTAAACATTTATCTAGTTATTCAAAAATACTGAAAATGCCATTTAGTGGTAAAAATGACCATGTTCACAAACTGCCTTTAAATTGGATAATACATAGTCCTTGACCAAGTACCCTTCAAATACCAAAATGCTCCTTTTATAGTTTTTACAAAGGTATGGCATAATGGTTGGGCACCTTATCATTTTGGAATGGGTCGTAAATCGATCCCCCATAGGTGTGTTGACTCCATTCATTTCACTTTGCCCTACCATATTAATCTCACATTTGACGCATTTAGGTAGGGATGGTAGTTTAAATGAAAAGGTCTCATCATATGGTAAGTGGCCTTTGGGTTACTTTTTTTGGGCATCATGGCAAGTTTGTGTGTATGTGACCAAAGTGTGGAAAGCTTGAGCTAGGATGGAATGTGCTTAGGCTTGACTGTGTGTTGGCAATGTAGAAAACATGTGGCAAGGTGAGGTGTTATTGCGAGTTGCAAGACATGCATATTTTAATTAAATGTGGAAAATTATCCCCACATGCATGGTGGGTTGGAAAATATGGAATTTAAATAATAAATCATATCCAAGCTAATATTAAAATCCCTAAGGGTATTTTTGATAAGATTAAGGGCATTATGTGGAAATTCCTATGGCAGGGTTTATCCAAGGAAAAGAAGCTCCCCCTGATTAGTTGGGATACACTTGCTAAGCCTAAAGAGCTTGGTGGTGCGGGTATTCTAAATTTGGGTCTGCAAAATGTGGCCCTTGGAGCTAAATTGGTCTGGAAGCTTATCTCCAACCCCAACAGTCTTCTCAGCATGGTCTTCGAAAAGAAATATTTGGGTGCTCCTTCCTGAGTCCATCCTCCGGGTGGCAAACCCCCAAAGGCTCGCATATATGGAATTTCATGATTGAATGTAGATCTCTGTTTGTTTTTTATGCAGACTGGAAAGTGGGTAATGGAGAGAAAGCTCTCTTCTGGGATGATCCATGGAATGGATACCCTGCTCTTGGAGACTCTCCTGCTTTCTTAGATATTAAGAGGAGATTGCTTGATGATTGGGGCCCTTTCGTGTCCAACTATGGGGAACTGAATGATTCCCTCCCCTCCATGTTGCAATGGAAAAAAGTGGACCATCTGAACCTCTCTCCTAATTTAGAAGCTAATTTTTTATCTATTTTGCAGGAAAGGAATATTCTGGTCTCAAATAAGCAGGATGAAATTGTTTGGACTACATCTCCCTCGGGATCTTATTCCCCTCATCTTGGGTATCTTCTACTTCATGAGGATATTGCCCCTAAAAAACCAGTGTGGAAAGACTGGGAATCCCATTGCCCCCTAAAGCTGGTCTTTTCACCTGGATGGCCTTTAAGGGCAAGATATTAACTCAAGAAAGAAGGAAAAAATTTGGTTTTCAAGGTCCCACTAGATGCCTCCTATGTGAAAAGGATGTGGAAGACAGGGATCATTTGTTTGCTACATTGCTCCTTTGCAGTTGAATGTTGGAATTGGTTATGCGCCAAGCTAAATCTTCCGTGGGTCCAACCTAAATCCCTCCCAGATGCTATCCTAGCCTGGCCTATTAATTCTCATTCGGGGCCCTTTCTTCTATTTGGCTATGTAGTTTGGTTCTTCTGCTATGGCACCTTTGGTGGGAGAGAAACAAAGGCTTTTAGGGAGGAATATGGTTCAGTAAATTTGGTTCTCCTACGGTTGGAAAGAGCTATCTCTGAAGTTGTGTCTACTAATTGGTCGAGATCCTGCCCTTTTACTTCCCATGATAGACTGTTGGAAAGAAGTTGGCCATTGATAATCAAGCCTATGGATGGAGCTATGAAGTCTAACATGTCTTCCTCCATAGGTTAGAAGAAACACTATTTGGGTGCCCCCTTCCTGTGGTTTTTTAAAATTAAATTTTGATGGGGCTTCTAGGGGCAATCCGGGGTCTCAGGTGCTGGATGTGTCATTCACAACTCTTCTAGTAAATTGGTTATGGCTGCTTCCTACAAACTCAAGGTGGGTACGTGTAATGTTGCTGAGGTGCAAGCCCTTGGTTTGGGCTTACTTCTCGCTGCCTCCCTTAAAATTGAAAATCTGGAAATTGAAGGGGACTCCATGATAATCATTAACGCCATCATTAAAAAAAGAGCTTTGTCATGGAAGCTGATATCGATGTTCAGAAGATTCTATGGTTATTGTCTAAATTCAAAAATTGGAGTATTAAGCACATCTACCGAGAAGGTAATCAGTGTGCCAACTGGTTAGCAAATAAAGGTATCGATCAGGCATGTGAGGAAAGGGTGGCAAATAATTGCTCAGCGTGGGAGGGATTTCATATGATTGCCACAAGGGACTTTTCCCAACATGATTTCGATGATAGCTTCCCCACGTGTGAAGCGTAAGGAGCTTATTTAAGACTGTTTGGGTGGCAATCTTACACATCACCCTCCTTTTTTGCTTTGCGAGATGGCACCCCCTCGGGCTCCTGTGTTGGCTCTTTCTTGTGATGCGAGTGATATGGATTTTAGAAATAGTGTTACTGATGGCAAGCTGCAAAATATTTTCCTCATCTCATGTGTGAAGGACCTAGGGGTGATCAAATTGGTCTTGGGGCAGGGTTTTCTAAATATGGAGGGATGGCCAAGGGTAAATAGTGGAATTGCCTCCCTTTTTGTGGAAAACCTGTTGGTTCTGCATCCTTCGAAGGTAGACATGGTTAATGTCACGGCCCACTGGTTATGCCCAACATTCTATGGAAACCTCACTTCGGAGGTGGCTAATTTAAACATGGTTTCATGGTCTTCTCAGGATGTCTCCCGGGCTCGTCATCGTTTGGTGTTGCCTCGGCCTTCCCGGATCTCGAGTGCCATTTCAAAGTGTTGATGGAGTTTGTTGAGTCCCTCTCTTCATATGCCAAGGATAAAAAATTGGGTCGTATTCATATACATCTACCCAATATCAAAGCTCTGGGGCTCCACCGGGTTCTGCTCCAACTTGGTGGGATGAGCTGCATTCCTCGGCGGGTGATGCCCTTAGCTACCTCTGGCATGGTTGGATCAATGCTTTCTTGGTGGATGAAGGGTATGTCAGCATGCCCGAGCTAGTTTGGATGTGTCGACTCGGTATTAACCTTTCTATCATGTAGGCCCATAAGCATAATTCGGGTCTATGTATAGGTATAGAATAAAATGTGGTTTTTGCTAGTATGCCACCTGGTTTTTTGTGGTTCTTTGTATGGACTTATCTGAGGCTATGCCTCCTTTTGTAAATAGGGAATGGGTCCCTTCAACCTGCCTTAAATATCAAAAAATAATAATAGGAGGAAAATTCACCCCTCCTCAAAAAGAGTGTCGAACCTAGTTGAGGGTCCCAACTAGCAATAACATGGCCCATTAGTCTAAACACAAATGTCAAAGACCAAAGGAGAAAATTAAAAAACCCCAAAACTTATTTTACACCATTTTTACCACTTTTCGCAAGTTGATTGGTCCACTTAGAAAACTTGCACGAGTCCACGTCATCTAGGACATGTGTGTGCTTTTACCAGTTGAGCCAAAATTTCAACGTGCGATATAATTTTTGTATGCAATCTTTGTTTTCCACAATCCATATATCATCGGAAAGATCTTGATAGGTTCTTCCATAATGTAATGGTTTAGGAATAATTAAAGATATTATGACAATCCAAAATTTCCATTGGATCACACCTCCCTAATAAAATATTTTGGTCCCCAAAATCCAAGTCACCCACATAATCTTCTAAATGGTTATCTGCATTACACCAACATACAAAAACCAGACTATAGCATGGTGGTTAAGATTGTAAGATATTGAAATGATTATCACAAAAATGAATTAGTATGAAATGGAAAAAAATTCCAAATATAGGTGAGTGTCTAACTAAATCCCCATGATTATGTCAATACTAGCAATTTCCAAAAGTAGATCAATATGAAATGATAATCAAATGCCAATCATCACGAGTATATCATCGATCCTACAAAAATTATCAACTCAGAAATATCATTGAAATAGATCAATATGAAATAAATGACTAAAATCCAAACATAAGTGAGTGTTAATTAAACCTATGAAAATGTAAAGTATCGTAATATCAGTAGATCAATATAAAACAACAACCAAATGCCAATCGTAGGTAAGTGTCCATTGACCTTGCAAAATTGTCAACTCTACAAAATATCACCGTAATAGATGAATAAATGCCAAACACAGGCAAGTGTTCATTGACCTATGAAATTTCAAAGTATCAAATGTCATCACCATAAATGGATTAGTATACAATAGACAACAAAACACTTCTCAACAAGTGTCCAACTAAATCCTTGTGATATGACCAATAACTACAATGCACAATCTCACCCAAAATAGATTAGTATGAAATAGACAACACAACATGATACAAGTTATCCAACTAACCTAGTGAAACTATAAAATTACTACATCCACATAATATTACCCAAAATAGATCGATGTAAAATAGAAAAAATGATTTCTCAACAAGTTTCAACCACCCAATGAAGGTGGAAAATCACTACAAAAAATCACAAAATTAAATTAGTTATGCAATAGAATACACAACGCCATACAAAGAGGCAAGAGTCCAAATGAATCCCTAAAACTACCAATGAAGATAAAATATCTATCCAATGTGAAATTGGGGATAGTTTCTAACTACCTGCACAAATGTTACATTACAAATTATCAAAACTTCCATGCACTACAAAAGATCACTTGATGCAACTACAAAACAATTTTTTTAGTGTAATAAATGTACACCCTAATTATAACCACATGTGATAGTTACAAATAAATTCCCAAAATGAGGGACTTAAAACATGTGCAAATATCACGTGTGGAAACAACAAGTTTGTATATTAATTACAATTACAAATAGTGCCCAAATGGGTCTTATAAGCATCCATACTTTTACACACAAAGACAAAAATACATTTAAAATGCAAGTATCCAAAATTAGACATACTAAACATGCCCCCTGGACCTGCATAAACTATTGTCAAGATCATAATGGAAATTGTTAACCATAAATGTGAGAAGGAAATCCAAGCATGTTAAACCTATCACTTAGCTCTTCCCTATAGGTGACACCATTACCTTCATCTACCTTTAACATGCTTCAAACATGGGTTAAAAACTCCTTATCAATCAACATGAATCCCATAAAAGAAAAGGCGTAAAACCATGTTAATCAATACCATAACAATGCAATAAAAAACTATCTAAGAAATCAATTTTACCAAATCAAGGGTTGATCCCTCTTCTTGATTCAACAACTTGAATAGAAGGCTACACCAAATCAAACCTCATGTATAATGAGGTAGTGATGAAACCTCATGTTTTCAAATAGTTATGAAACAATTCCAAAACAAGGTGCATATTTCTTTCAACAAACCATACAAAGGTTACCTAATCAAATATGGATATAAAAATGAAAAACTATGTAAAATAGCCATTTTCTCATAAACAAAAATCAATGGAATAATTTTACCTTCCTTCTAAACTAAGAACTATAAATTGTACATCATGTTGAGCAAAGGTTAACAAATAGTTGAATTTTAAACAACTTAAAGATTACACCCTACAATGCTTAAGAAAAATTTGTTGTGAATAGATAACCAACTCAAAACCAATTAGTACCCAAATAAAATTGAGTGCAAAAACAATGTCCAATTCCGAACAATGTCCTAATTCCATTCTCCATATGTCAAAATGGAAAGTGGTCTTTTCACTTACTCCTAATAAAATGACATAGACTTAAATCAAATAAATTATTATGCTAGAAAGGAAAGCTTCACAATATGGTTTAGACTCACCAAAAACTATGATCGGTGCCCAACTTGTTGGAATCAATTCCATACCTTAATCACCATGTAAATGAGATCAAGATAGATCCATTTGTTCCTCTCATTACATGGTTCCATGTTTATACGAACAACCTATACTCCCAACAACTACACATTGCAAATGGAAGATCAACAAGCTCAAATGTCTCACTTGAAACAATGAATGAAACCAAATAATAATTGATATAAAAAATGTAATTAGAAGCTAATCCAACATAATAACCAATTATGATACCAAAACATGATCCATAAATTAACACTCGACCCCATGTTTTAAATAGTTTGTCAAAATAGATCCTTTAAAAATAATCATTTTCCCAAATTATTTATTAGGAATTGATTAAAATCTTATCCAAAATTGATTTAAATGTGCACCAAAATTGAATTGAAATTTGAACTTAAAATCATTAATCATTTCTAGTTTACACATTAAAAGGATCAAAATACAATTTTTCAAAATGTTGTAAATGTGTTATAATTACATCCAATCAATTAATTTCTAATTTAAATATGCAAATAATCAGAATAAATAGATGTAAAACTAAACACACAACACAAAATTGATAACATAGTTCACCCGTTGATTGGGCTACATCTCGGGATCATTAGAATGCAATTCGATCCATTAAAAATAGATTTTGAAAGTATAACATAAATATTACAAAAGTTAATGGATCTTGAAACTTGCAAGAAATACGCTTAACAAACCTTCAAAGGACTTTGAACTTGATCAATAATGTCCTCCACCTTCCTATGGCACTTGCACGATCCATTTCCCCATGTTCTACATAAAAATGGTGGAAAATTCTTTAAAATTATGTCAAACAAATACCAATTGAGAAAATTCAAAACTCAGGATCATTTGGAAAATCTAAACAATTCTCTAGCTATGCGAAATCCTGAAAATGCCATTTAGTGGGTCAAAAATGACCATGTTCAAAAATTGCCATAAATTGGCTAATACGCATCCTCGACCAAGTACCCTTCAAATACCAAAATGCTCCTTTTATAGTGTTTACAAAGGTATGGTACAATGGTTGGGCACCTTATCATTTTGGCATAATGTTGGTGAGAAAATTTATTAGGTGGAAAAATTGATGGGTATCCACCAATGCTTTGAGACTCTAGGTCCCTTTGCTTGAATGGTGCAGCTCCATTTATTTTATGTGATTGGAATTGGGTGGCCTAAAGGCTAGGATCCAATAGGAACAATTCACTAAACATGCGGAAAAATATTACAATTTCTTGCAAGGGAGGAATTTCCTGAGGAGGTAGGAAATGGAGTGGGAAAAAGGAAGGGTTGATTAATATCTCCAAAGAGAAAATCAGATTCCTACAGACATTAATCAGAGTACTTCAACACACATATATAGAAAGAAAACAACTTTTTTACTAGCAATAAGACAAGATAGAATTAAGAACACAAAGTTTTGGTAATTCTCTCATAAAAAAGGTAAGAAACTCCTTTCTTCTTCATTGATGTTTTGGAAAAGTTGTACATAGTGAGAAATAAAAGAACATAAAGGAGGAGAATATAGGAAATTTTCTATCTCCTTTTCTTTTTCACAAGTAGTCTCTACTCTTGAGCACACAAATTTGACAACCCCTAAGAATGAGGGTTCTATTACAATTTATAGACCTTTAGAAGGCTCTTCTCCTAGCCTCCACATGAATTTTCATTTGTCTCGTACAATATGTGACCTTTCATATTCATAGGAATAGAATTAAGTCCCATTTTATTAATTAAGGGTGACTTATTACATTAAAAACTATAGTCACATTTAAATGAATAAGAAAAAATAGGAATATGAAAAAATGAAAAGTGCAACCCCCAACGAAGAAATAGAACATGAAGGAAGGAGGGAAGGGGGAGGGAAGAGAGAGAGAGAGAGAGAGAGAGAGAGAGAGAGAGAGAGAGAGAGAGAGAGAGAGAGAGAGAGAGAGAGAGAACGAAGAAGAGAGAGAGAGAGAACTATTTCATGAAGACATTATTGTCGATGGACTCTTGGAAAGCTCTTTAGGAGAAATCATGACGCCTTTGAACTTCTTATCAACCTCTCCGTTGCAGGTGCAACTTTCTCAACTTGAGGGATGTGAACAAAACTTCGGTGATTTGATCCAAGATTCCACGAGAGAGTTGATGTTTCTACATTACGAGTACTAGGACTGATGATCTTTTGCAATGTTTGAAATGACCACTCTTATTTCTGCCAAAGACTTCAAAGTATCTTCATTAAATGAGAATGGATCTCTCGATCTCCTTTTTAACTAGATCTTTAAAAGGATTCAACATATCATCTATTGAAGTGTCTTCATTCACTTTTGGCACTCCTATCTTTTCTACCTAAACATTGGCATCCTTTTGGATCTTTTCAACATCTTCCTCGTATGAATCAAGCTCTCCAATAGTGTTGTTCATCATTTCATAGAGAGCAACCAAAGTTTGAGCCCATATTTGAGACAGAGTCTTCCTCAAGCCGAGGAGAATATGCCTCTCGATTATCAGGAGGGATGATTTGATCTTGCCTCTCTCGATAACCATTAGATACACCTGATCCCAATGATCCTTCTCTACTTCAATCCCTTCTCATGTTGTGATTATTTTTGTGGCCATGACATCCATGTACTTGAACAATGTCAACATTTTTGGAAGCAACACCTTCCCCTTTTTCAGGATCATGTTCACCCACTTGTCATTTTCTCTTCCCTACATGGTGAACCCTTGTGTTTTTTTGATAGATTCGGGTCAAAGCTACTAATGGGAGTAACTTATCCAGATGGGAGAGAAGTGGTAGAATTTGGGTCCAAGAGTACTTGCATGTATGAAGTGAGGGTCTTGATATGGTCTTCCACTTGGTCTAGATTCTCTTTATACTCTTGATTTCTCATAAAGATGTGAGTGGAAGACTCTTGAAATAAATGAACATCACCCTCATGTGTCACTGGGCCTAGGGAATTGTGCTCATCTTGTAGTCAAACAAGGTCATTTCTTAGATGGGCTTGATTACCTTCGACCTGACTACCTCCACATACTGGTTACCCGAGGTGCCGCTGAAAAAGTGAGAAGCCGCTTGAGCCAATTTTCCTTTCTTTCCTTTGACCATCAAGGCGATAGTCGAGAAATTAGGAATTGTCACCTATTGCATAGTGTGAGCTTCTATTGTAATCATCTCTTGTACCCAAGGAAATATTTCATTTATTTCCAGCTTAGCATTTAACAAGATTAAAACCTCTTGCTAAAGTGGGAAATAACATCCTGGAGGTAGGGCCGGTGCAATAGTGGAAGACGAGAATCTTGGGGATTGCTGAGGAGCCGAGATGTGGACGATCAATCTCCTCTTGTTCCAAACTAACTACAGGGTCCTCTTTTTTTCTCACCTTCTTATGTAACCTTATGTAGTAGGGGCTTCTAGTTCCACTTTGCTTTTCACTTTCTCCCGATTGAGTGAGATAGGAGCTTTGTATTTTTCCTTGGAAGAAGAATGGTGAGATGCATGTCTCTGGAGGGTAGGGAAGTTTCTAGATGTGATGAGAGTATCCATATTTCTCCTAAACCATTCTTTTGACCTTTTGATGATCACCTCTGTGCACTCTTTTATATCTCTTGGCTCATGAATACTCCAAATGACTTGGGGAGGGGAGAAGATTTCACTTTGCACGGCTATTCAGGATCATACATTTATGTTTCATCTTCTTGAACACCATCCTCATACCACTCAAACTTAAAATTTCTCATTTTCTCAATTGTCATCCTTTTGTGATCATGCTCTCGAATTCAAAATCATCATCATAGTTCACCCAATAGTCTTCAACTTGTGGGGCATGATACAAATCAGGAAGGTGAAAAGTGTCTAGATCACCTCGGATGTCAAAATCTACCCTTGGAGTGTATGAGTGCATATTTATAGGAGAGAGGGAAGCTTCCATGTTGGCAGCTTTGTGAGCACTTTTATAAGAGAAAATCCCTAGAGAAATAGGGAAAACAATCAATTTATTCTTTCTATTTCTCAACTTACCATTGATATGAACCAGATTGTCTACACAACTTAATCAACATAATCTTGTTGCTCGGGTAGCATGGAAATCTCCGTGGAGCTAGTTCAAAACTCGACACTTGTATATATGAGAAGGTTGAAAATTGTATGAAATATGATCCATACCTTTTGATTAGAGCAACAACATGTGGAGACATCCTTGAATGTGGGTTCCCTTCTAATAGTATGACAACATACATTGTGAACACATCGTTCACTTTTGCAAAGTGTTGATTACTTTCTTTTAGGAATAGGTGCATATATTTATCATACACATGAGCCTTTTGAGAAACATTTTGGGAAAGTTTCAGGCCTCTAAATGGTCTTGTGTTTGCCAAGGCACATACCAGGTATGAAGTGAAGAAGAACTTCTTGGAAGATGACACCTAAAGAAACCGAGGATGCAAGTTAGAATTGATGATTTTCCCCTAGTCAATTGTTTGCTTGCCTTCAAGGATTATGAGCATGAACAATGTCATCTAGTCATGAAAATCTCTTGTTTTTCTTCTCCCATAAATTGGCTCGAGAGAATGATGGCATCTATGAAGCCCTCTTGGAATTCATTCCGAGAAAGAGTCTTTAGCACACGTGAGGGCTTCCTCCCTCGCTTCAACCATGAGCCAAGAGAAAATGAGAAAATGAGAAAGTTTAAGTTTGAGTGGTATGAGGATTATGTTCAAGAGGAACACCTTTGGGTGGACCACTACATTACACCCCATATTATTTTAAAGTTTATTTATTAAACTTTATTATGTCGGTATTCCACATTTAAGAGTGAAACAATGTGATCGATTCACCCATCCTATATAGATAGGGTGATCCCTCTCGGGATTGTAATGAGAAACTTATACATTGGTACCAGAATGATACATAAAAAGATATCATATAAGATCTATAAGATCATAGAGATCATTGATTGAAAGATTGTAAGAAACTATTCTGTAATTGTTTTGTGAGATTGAGGAGTGAAGTGGAAGTGTTGGGTAAAAGTTTATGTGAAATTATTAATAAAGGCAATGCTTTATTCTGAGTGGGGTTTTTTCCTTCGGGTTTCCCCACTATAAATTTGGTGTTCTGTCTCATTTATATTATTGTTATTTACTTTTCTATTCATGGTCTGTTATATGTAAATATAAACATCTTAATCTATGTTTAATCACTACACTTCATAATCTATAATCTTCGACAATTTATTTTGTGGATCTATAATTTGTTAATTATATCTTCCTGTAAATTTATTTTTTCCGTGGGTTCTATTTTTATTTGTACCACGGGTGTCTATTTCTTTGTACCATGGATTTCAAACTTCCTATGTATCACGGATTTCAAAATTTGAAAAGTTTATAATTCTTTCTCCTCTACCATGTAGTCTTCTACTGGCTTGTCTGTTGTGTTCGTGAGGCTTCCTTCTTGGTTCTTGAAAAATTGTTTGATACATTTTCATCAATTTCAATATATATTTTATTTGAAATTTCAATCCATTTTTCTCTCGAGGAGTTTGTTTGTTATTAAATTAATTTATTTACATACATGTGTGTCCATTTATCAAAAATGGCTAGTAATGCTAGTTTATCAATGGATGAATCTTAGTTATTAAATGGAACGAATTACAATATTTGGAGAGTCAAGCTAAAAGCATGTTTCATAGCTAGAAAACTATGGGATCTTGTAATTGGTGTGGAAAAATGACCCATCGGAAGACAAGAAACTCTTGAAAACCTTAGCTCCTTCTCCCAAAGATCTTAGGAATCCATATCAATCCTATTGTAGAGCATAAAGATGAATTTCTACTACATATAGGTCATATGGATTCTCCTACAGATGCATGGAAACAATTAGAAACCATGCATGAAGGCAATCACATGTCAAAAATAATTAAAGCTAATAATGGAATTGTTTACAACTCCCATGAAGGGGGATGAGAAAATTGTTGATTATTTGGCTAAAATTAAAAATATTAAAGCACAGTTGGATGGATGTAATTGTGAATTGTTTCAAGATAAGATTCTTTATTTTATCATTCAGATTAATATTCATGAAAAATTTAGAACTATATCTCCATCCTTAACTCTAAATATCGAATGAGTCTGATTTACCTGATCTGGACACTCTGTCCTCTCTTCTAATTCAAGAAGAGTGTGTTATGAAAATTTTGATTCTAAAGAGAATGCCACTCAAGCACTTCTCACTCAAGAATCAAAAAGTAAACATTCTAGATTCAAAATCAAAAATCAACTCTTAAACCTCCTAGTAAAGACAAAAACCAGAAATTTAAGAGTAAGTTTTGATGGTAAATGTCATTACTATGGAAAATTTGGCCATAAGAAAGAGGATTGTAAATTAAAAAAATTAAATTTAAAAAATAAAAAAATGGAATAAATTAGATCAAATTGATGAGAATAATCATAGAGCTAATGTAATAACTCTATAAACTATATGAAAAAACATATATTTTATTTAAATATATTGCACTAAATTTAAGTTTTTTCATAGTTAACTTAGATGGTTTATTGAAAATAAACTAGAAGTAACTATAACTGAAAACATACACAAAATGGCTTTTATGTGTTTTAAGATTTTGCTTTTGGTAGTTTATTCAAAATTGAACTATTGTTCATTTTTTTGGCATATATGACATGTCTAGGCTTAAATTTTCCACCTATGAAATATATTAAAGGGTGCTTACATGGTCATTTTTTGAAGCAAACTCCACATAAATCCATGAGAAGTATCCATAGTTAGTGGATCATGTTTTTTCAATGAACATTGTGATTATTCTTGTATGATTTGATTATCTATGTTTAAATCAATTATCTATCAAGTCTTATCTCATTATTTAAAGGCTTAGAATAAGATATTGAAGGTATATATGTTTTTGATAAAACATTTCTTAAATTTCCTAACATGGTTAGTTGTTAAGCATATTGTTATGATAGTTGTTATACAACTAGTGTTTAACTTTTACAGTTGGTTAAAAGTGAAATCATATGATTTATATTATGGATATTATGACTCTAACCATGTTGATGTTGTGTTGGATATACATATGGATTTGTGTTCAAGTTTTTATTTTGTAGGTGCCATCACTTGGAGCAGCGAAAAAGCCATGTGGCTAAAGAGGCTGTTGAAAGTGATACACATGGGAGCTAAAGGAAGTATTCCTCTTCTATGTGAAGGCTAGATTTCTCTTGATAAAGAATCCAGTTCAACATCAGAGATCAAGTTGCAGATATCTTCACCAAGCCACTATGTGTTTGTGAATTTTTGCAAGTTTTGTGCCTTGTTGGGCCTATTAGATTTTCCATTGAGGGGAGTGTGCATGACAATGCCACCTCTTAATGGTTCTTTGTAAACTTCCAATACTTCCTCCATTTTTTGATAAGTAAATGTTTCACACTATGTGAATTTACTTGTAAATCCCAATGAAGCATTAGTTATGGGAATGCCTTGTTTTATAAAAGGCTCCATAATCTGATATAAGTCTTCATATGTAAAGCACTTGTCCTTAGAATTTATTTTGTATATGTTCCTTTATATTGTGGCTTTTATGGAATCCTTGGAACATTGTTTTAAACCGTGGCAAAACAGTGTCTCATGGCCTCACTAAAACCCGCAATGTGTTTACAATTGTTCATGGCTTGTATAAGTCCGTGGGACACTTTGGTAGTGTTCTATGGAGTTGAAAACCTGTAGGACTTTTCTTTAGTACACCGCAAAACTACAAACCTATGGAACAAGTTTTTTTGGTTGCTAGCCTAAATCACGAGTTGATTTATGGATTGTAATTCCTTTTGTACCAAAAGGTGACTTGGCATAAGGAACAAATGTTAACATGTTTTTGCATGTTTCCCACTTAACATTAAGGGGAGTGTTGGGGTAATAATGTCAAGTGGGGATACCTCTTTGGGTGGACCACCACTTTACACCCCATATTATTTTAAAGTTTATTTATTAAACTTTATTATGTCGATCTTCCACATTTAAGAGTGAAACGACATGGCTAATTAAACCATCCTATATAGATAGGGTGATCCCTCTTTGGATTGGTAATGAGAAATGTATACATTGGTACCAGATTGATACATAAGATATCATATAATATCGATAAGATCATAAAGATCATTGCATTGAAAGATTGCAAGAAATATTATGCAATTGTTTTGTGAGACTCGAGGAGTGAAGTGGAAGTGTTGGGTAAAAGCTTATGTGAAATTCTTAATAAAGACAATGCTTTATTCTAAGTGGGATTTTTCCTTCGAGTTTACCCACTATAAATTTGGTGTTCATGTCTCATTTATATTATTGTTATTTACTTTATTTTTCATGGTCTATTATATGCAAATATAAACATCTTAATCTATGTTTAATCATTGTATTTCATAATTTATAATCTTCAAAACTTTATTTTGTGGATCTATAATTTGTTAATTATATCTTCCTGTAAATTTCCTAACACCACTACCATGTTGCTCCCGATAGAATTTGCATGCCTTGAGATATTGCTTTTGGGGTAAGCAATGCTAGACCGATTTGTTTTCATCTCTTATGGTTCGGTGTTTGGATCGTAGTGATGGGAGTAAGCCAACACCAAATCTATAATTTTCATTGACACGAGATGGCCACCTACTACATATAATTTTCTCATGAATAGCTTTTCTTCCACATGATCTCTTGGTTCACATTTTGGATTTGAGGTCCTCTAGGTCCATGTGGGCAACACCACCATTGTCACCTACTACTGAGTACTCAATGAAAGATCCAAAACATGCTTGAGGCTAGAGAATTTGAACTTCATATTGATAAAAAGAAACAATATGAGTCAAAATGGAGGTGATAGTAACTTCTTGCACTCAAAATTGAAACTTTCTATTTTTAGCCATTGGGATCCAGGAGCCTATTTTGGGAAAGGTTGTTTTTTGTCTCAGAATCATTTTTGGTAATCCTCATCATGCTTGGAATACTCTTACAAATGTTTCATTTTCATTTTTAAGCACTTTCTATTTTCGTAATGTTTTTTTTTTTTTCTTTTTACTTTTTTCTTTTTCGCGTTTTTTTGCTTTTTTGGCCTAAATCTCCTAGTTTTCCATTTCGGTGGTTTTCTGAGTTAATTGTTTTGAAGGGTTTTTCTATTTTGAGAAATTTTCTATTTATAGTAAGTGTGAGCATGAGGTAATTACTATTTTTAGAAACTGGTCTCCCACACCTCGGATTGACGAAAAATCAGCTTCTCTGAAGTGGGTTTTTCTTTTGGATGATGTGCTCCAAATTATGGCTCAAACCACTTGTCAATTGATGGAAAATTACAGAAGAAGAAGCTAGGGTAGAAATATAGGGTTTTCTACATTAAAAATCAGGGGAACCTCTAGTTTTTCTGTTTCTTGCTTCTTGTAGGCTCCTGGGAGAGAGATAGATGGTGAAAATTTCATCAAAATCTGACTACCCGTTTGTGAGATATGATTTTTCATGGTTTTGGCTATGGAGTTTATCTGGTGAAAAATGGGCATGGTGTTTGTAAAGAAAAAATATTTTGATGTTGTTGCAACAATGAACCTATATGGATGAAGGAGGTATGGAGAAATGGAGAGGGGCAATGAGTTTTTAATGTTTTATTTCGGTAATAGTTTCTCAAATGCACAAGGAAAAAGAACACGATAGGTATGAGACATATGGTGTAAGAAAATGTGCCTCACCCTCAACTTTACAAGTGGTAGATGAGGATTGGCTGGTGGAGGAGGGAGAAAAAGCACTTAAAAATCCCTCAGGGATGAAATTGGGTCATATGGAGGACCAAAGAAGGGGATAGAATTAGGCGTATTTTTTTTTCCCAACTATCCCATGGGGACGGGAAAAAAGCTAAAATAAAAATTTCCCTCACCCGGTGATGAAAAGTGGTGTATGGTTGTATGCGGAGGCGGAGAGGAGAGGGGGCTGAAAAATGGCCTGTGGAGCACCTTCCGGGGTCACATGAGGAATCAAGGTCCAAGTTGGGCATAGAACACATTTTTGTATCCTAACTATCCCAAGGGTATGAGACACAAGGTTCAAGAAAATGTGCCCTCACTATAAGTTGACAAGTGGCACTGCAAGATTTGATGATGAGAGAGCTTAGGAAGGGTGCAAAGGGGCTTAACTAGCTTGTTTGAGCTCTACGGGGTCACATGATGGTTCAATGGGATATCTTAGGGTTGGGTGCATTTTTTTGTCCCTTGTGTCCCAAGGGGATGGGAAATTTGGTGCAAGAAATTGCACCTCAACTTGGGAGTGACATGTGTCCACCTAGAAAAATGACTAAGTCCCAATGCATACCTTAGAGAGAAGCTTGACGGAGACATATCTTGAGCATCTAGAGGTATTTTTAGGAACTTCTTTATATGATTTTGAATGGAAAGATAATTTTGAGAAGAATGGGATGGGTCTCATGCTATGATTCTT
This sequence comes from Taxus wallichiana var. yunnanensis, assembly GCA_018340775.1. Taxonomy (NCBI): domain Eukaryota; kingdom Viridiplantae; phylum Streptophyta; class Pinopsida; order Cupressales; family Taxaceae; genus Taxus; species Taxus wallichiana. The sequence continues at coordinate 616,865,435 of CM031242.1, read as the reverse complement.
CCTTAAACCTCCTCAAAGATGACATTTTTCTCGGGACCGCAGGTTATGCATGTAGAAAATAGATTGTAAGAAGAAAATTTTATGTCTTGTGAAAAATATGAAACCACCATCATTTAGAGAACTGAAATACCTTTCCATTTATATTTTTTTGACCTCCAATTCATTATGGAGCTCCCATAATCACTTCTCAAGCTCAAGCGCTGAAAAATGAGTTGTAAGTTCCTTCACCTTTGAAAACCCGCTTTTGCTGAACTTGTTCCAAAACCTTTGAAACTTTCCAAAATATTCCAAAATCAATTACACAATGTTCCTAGATCCTTAATACCACTCCTTGATGAATTTGGGCCTTTAACTCCACTCTCGAGGGATGTGCACCCACCTTAGAAAGGCTAAAAATAGCCATTCCTAAGCCTTTTGAAAAGTTTACCTTGAAAGGTACCATCTCGGAAGCACTTGAATGAACTTGTTTTCCTAATAACCTATGGACAATGTTGAAAAAACACAAAGTACCACTTGTAAAGGTAGGATAGGCCGAAAGCAGGGATGGGTTGATCTAGAGAAGGGTCTGGTAGGACTCACAATTAAAAAAAATGGTACTAGGGTATAGTTGTCATGTTTTCAAGTTGATTTTTGCCTTGAAAAACACAAGACAATAACAAGCTCACACTTGGGGACTCATTCGGATTGAAAAAGTGAGGAAAGGATGAGAATGAAATCTATAATCTTAGTACATTACTTGGACCAATGCCTTATCCATTATGCTTTATAGAGTCACTTTGAACAATAAGAGATAGACTGAAAAAGAACAAACACACGTGCACACACAACAAAAGGAAACATACCACACTAAAAGGAAAGAAACACATGATAGGGAAATGGAAACACACACCTAAATCACCTATAATACAATGCGGGGATAACCCACTTTCACTTCTTGTACAATTTCAGATATTGCCCACTCGGGGAAACTCTAGCTGTGTACCATCCATATACGAGAGATATCAAGTTTTCTCAACGTAATCTTCTTGAATCGGGAATGAGACAAGCCACAAAGAGTCAAATTTTCCATGTATTCCTTTTGGTTCTCTTCACTTTTCCCAAAGAAAGACAAGGTCTCCAACTTTGAACTCTCGGCCTTCTCCTTCTTGTCAAACAACTTCTTGACCTTGGCCGATGTTTTTTGATTTGGTCTACCACTTTGAACCTATCTTCCTCGAGATTCTCAAGAAACAAAATTCTTTTATTAATAGAATTATGATATTTCCCATCTTCCACTTGCTTGGAGTAATTTGAGTGTTGGGATCTCCATGGTGATTGGAATCTTTGCCTTGATCCCGTAGAGAAATTGGAATAGAGACATACTAATTGCTTTCTTTGGATTTATTTTGTCTACCCGCTTCACATCAATGGTCTAGTCACTATGATCAAGAACACTTCCTGCAATAGTGTTAATGATACAAATCTCCGATCATCATAACGGGAAAATAAAGAAATTGTACTGCACGTAGGAAAATGGGTGCTCTTCTTTTCTTATTCATCACACACAAAGAAAAAGGTGTCACTAAAGCAGTATGCAACCTTTGAGGTAGTGACGAACTCAAGGAAACTAATCATCCTCCTTCCTCCATTGCCTCCATCCTCTAATAAATTTACCTAGTACAAATAATATTCATCAACTCGGGATAGTTGATAGGATTGTTTTCACTTTTATGAGAAGAGAAATCTTCCCAATTATTTTCAATGACCAATCCTTGTTCATCTATCTTGTCATCTCATATATCTTTGGCTCTCTTTTTACAACTTCACAAATAAATGTCCTCATTGCTTGTAATAATGACACATAATATGATTCCTTGAAGATATGAAATTTTGTTTACCTTTACGGAATGATGATTTAATTTTTGTAACCATGACAATTTCCTCTTAAGCACAAACCTTTTTTTTTTTTTCTTCATCAAGTAGAAAGGAGATTAAGTTTTCCAAACTAGGATTGATCTTACTAAGAGTAAAAGAGATATTTGAACATTTATTTAAAAATCTATTTAGTAAGATAGATTTAGCATCTTCTTTATCAACGTCATCTTTTATTTCTACAAATTGATTCAAGATGGAGTGAAACTTATTGATATGTTGAACCATATTGTCATTTTCTCCAATCTTTAGTTGAAATATTTTTGCTTTAGTGTCATTGTTGTACTACTAGCTTGAGATCCAAATAGCTTGTTCAATGTCACCCAAATGTCATTAGTTGACTTGGTTAGATCAATATGATACAAATATGCATAAAATTTTCTAGGTTGATAATTGTTATTGCTTTCCGATCCTTACTTTCCCATTTTTCGCTTCATTTGCATCCTTTGGCTTTTTAATTTTTCTGTCAACAATATCCCATAGGTCTTTATCAATCAGCTATAGTCAAGTTCAAACTTACCATGTATGGAAATATTTTCCTTCAAACTTTTCAACTAAATTTAATTTATCCATTTGAATCTATGGACGTCGAGATCCTTCGATAATGCATCCTTACAAATATTTTGACAACTACACAATATTAAACAACCTATTTTCTAAATATTTAAAAAAACTTTAAATGACTTTTTCTCCACTTACAACATTCACAATAAATGACCAAAATAGGGCCATTTAATAATTTGTGAAACAGATAATTAAAAAATAAAAGGAATAAAAATTCAAAATACTTATATTTAATTGAAATGCCACATCAACCACTTCACCAAAAACTTAAATTCATACGAGGACAAACTTTTGATATGAGCCGGTAAAGACTTGGCATAAAAATAATAAAGCACAAAGCTACCTCAAACTGATGAGCCATATGAGGAGGGAAAATATGACAGAAGCATGGGCGATGGAGAGCTCGAGCCTTGGATTGTGGAGGTCGTGGTTCATGTGTAATTACATATATCCTTCATGTTATAAATAGTTAGCCAAATAGATTGTTCTCCTTTATATAATAATAATTTTCCCAAAATATATAAGCAGATCTTCCAACACCTATGCAAAATGCAGAATGGATATGAAAAATATGATGGAGAAACACATTGAGGAGAAGACAAATACAAATTGTTTGTATGTTTGATTAGTAGTTAGCTGCTAATAATATGCAATGTGGCTCGATGTGGGAAATGTCAGGCAGTGACGGTATAGACATGCACGTAAAATGCCCACAACAAGTAAATATATGTACCTCCCAATACGATACAACTACCAAGCATTTTGTACACGGGTGCGTGAGTTTAATGCATGAAGGAGTAGCATGAGCAATGAAGTTCTTCCGCATGTAATTCCAAATATAGATAACTGAGGCAGATGGAAATAAGATTCATTTCACTTTTCTTCATGTAACATCCAAGGCACTCAAGTAATTCAAAATGCTCCAGAACAATTTAATCTTTTATCTTCGTTCAGAATCTCAATATTTTGACCACTGATCTAAATCACTCTGATACCAAATATTTTGGTACAGAGATCTGCAACACATGATAATCAATTAATTATGGGGAGAATAATGCATTTAAGTAGGCTTGTACATATCTTAGATAAAATGAGTCAAGCGTTATAATAGAGCAACAAATTACTTTTGTTATGTGAGTTGTTGTAACTCACATAACAACAAACGAATGTATACAATGCTAATAAATGACTCACCCATGTGAGTAATGCACATGTTTCCTAGCATTTTAACTGTTGAAACTTGTTTTTGTTATATGAAAAACTCCTCTCAATCCATATACTTCACTATTGAAATCATTTGATGTGTTTATGAAGCAAGTTTCGTGAGCACTTTGGTGAGATGGTTGTTGGTGGTAGCCTCCCAACACTATGACACCCCTTCATAATCACATTATTTTAAGTGCGTCTAGTTTCCACAAATATAATATAGCACTATAAACATCCTCTTTGTAGTATAGATGATTGTTCAACACTTTTGGTTTGGTTTTATTATGTCAAAAATACTTTTTTTGCAACTGTTTCGTATCCATTTTGGCTTGGGTTGTTGAAGTGCAATAACATAATTCTTCTAACTGGCTCCAAAGAGATAATTCCAGTTTAAAATCCAATTTCTAGTTTCAGATCTTAGAAGTTTCTTTGGATTCTCTGTATAACAGAAAATAGGTTAGATATGTTAAATTTTCCATCTGGTTATTGACAATCTTTTTGTCAGGCCTTTCCATAGCCAATTGGGCTAGTTCGTACAATAGGGAAACTAGGCCTTATTACCCATTTGACACCCTTTGAGACACATTCAATGGGTGAAAACTATTTTAATGTTACAAACATGAAGTGTTATGGGTGGTCATTGGTTGAAATCTATAGCCCATAAGAGTATAGTGTAGGGAAGTATTTTGGTTGTTGATTGATTTGTTTTTGTTATTTTAGACACGAAGGAGACTTAGTTTATGATTGAAACACTGTAATCATGATAGGAGAGTGTGAAATTGTTTCGCTATAATTTAATGTGCATAATAATGTTCAAATAGTTTATGGATTCCCCTCCAAGTTAGATCATTATCTTTGAAACACTTGTGTGTCGTGTTAAAAAAACACCCCCATGAGACCTTGCGAAATCCATTTGAAATGGATGTGGAACAAATAATTGTGTTATGTTCTAGTGCAACCTAATGTCTTGAATGATTATTTTTCTATAGATTTAAATTGAGAGATCACTAATTATATAGTACTCTAAAGTAGATATTTTTAGTGGGTCTTTTCCAAGCCCATTTTGTAAGAAACTTTGGAAAAAGTGAGCTTTAAACCTTACAAATTCCTTTCAAAATAGTATGGCTAAAACAAGTATACCTTCGTGAAAAATATTTCTATGTAATTATGAAATGTTATGGAAGTAATGGATTTAGTATCCACTTATTTGGTGATTTCATTTAGGGGTTATTTCATAGCCATTTTATTTTTCTTCGAACTAAGAATCCTATCCACTTTGGTAGAAACAAAATTTTGGCTCCACAAATTAAATTTCATCGAGACCATCTTTGTGACTTATGGAGGTTATTTTGGTTACGTTAGTA
>CM031242.1:616782038-616860290 GCA_018340775.1 Taxus wallichiana var. yunnanensis | reverse complement strand
AAATATTAAAGGATCCTCTACTTTTTGAAATCATAAAAGCTCTCACAATACCTAATGGCTTCTCATGGAAGCTTAGTTTTTGCAGACACGCCATGTTGTCCCGAATAAAAAGGGGCAAAATTTAGATGATGAGAGCCTAATTGGGTCTTAAAACCCATTATTTTATTATAATTCTCTTAGGAGTCAAAATTATATAATACTTCATCATAAAATACCTCCTGGAGCTTCAACAATCATCTCTTCAAGTTGTGTCTATTGTAGTGTGTTTATTGCAATTAGTCATTTTTAAGATGGGACACTTGTCACCTCCAGTTGAGGTGAATTTTTTTGTCCCTCTTATCCCAATTCCCAAGGGGACATAGGGGAAAAAAAAATTCCCCTCTCTATTCCCTCTCAAGGTTCCTCATTCCCTCGAAGATCATCCTTGAGTGCTTAAACAAGGTTTTATCCATCTCCCTCTCATTCCACCACACTACGCCACTTGTCACCATCTCCTTGAGGAAAATTTTATTGAAATTATTGTCCCCATTCCAAAAGGTACAAAGGGGAAAGAATTATTTTTCCCTTTCCAATCCATTTGACCCTAGTTTCAACCCACCATGCTTTCTCTTTTCGCGGTCAAGTTACGCTAATCAGGAGGGTAAGAAAGTCATGAAAACTCATTTTTGACTAAATTTTTGGCTTCATTCATCCATTATCCATTGATTCACTTGAAAAATATCTGAGAATCCATTAATTGCTTCCATGAAATAGAAACAAAATTATGGTGAGTCCCATCTTCACTTCTAAGAGATTTGATAAAGAAAATCACTTGAAAATTGGAGGAAACGATCCTCTTAAAAATCTAGTTTCACGTGAACTAGTTTTTGTGCCATGAAGTCCCTATTTTTAGGGATATTGAGGAATGTATTTTTCATCAGAATTATACCCTTTTTGAATAAATTTTCAATTCCCCAAAGATCCGACGGGTGAAATCATCTAAAATTTGGGGCAAAGGAAGTAAAGGATCTTCAAAAATATAGTTTTATTTGAACCACTTTTTGCACGATGAAGTTGTTGATTTTTAGAGATATGGAGGACTTATTTTTTCTCATTATTCTTCCCTTTTTGATGAAAAAATAATTTTCCTACTCATTCAGATGAAGTAATCATCCAAAATTTAGAGTAGAGAATCTTGGAATAAAACCTAGAATTTTAAGACCGCTTTCATTGTCATCTGACACCCACAATGAATTTAGTAAAAATAGGATGTGTCAAGGGCGGGGCATGACTAAAAATATTAAGTGATCAAATAAGGTGAATTATTGACATTTTTAGTCCTCTAGAAAAGTAAGAAACATCAAGGAGTGAAAACATGGCAAAATTGCCAAAAGCAAAGACTCATGGTTCGACTTGTCAAAAATAAAAAGTCTCGAGTTTTAATGCAGAAAGATGCAATTGGTTCTCTTTTCACTCATATTTTGATTTTTTTCTATCTTATTGTAAGGTTATCCCACATCTCAAATGAGAAATTTCAACCTTCACAAATATCCTAAAGAATTACCCTAGTCATAATTGTGTCGAGGAGTGAGAGGGACATAACAAGGTGCATTGGGTGAAAGTTAGGGACATTGTGTAATATGAAAATAACCAAGGAATCCATTTAAACTCAAGATAAATAATCATCAAGTATTGATTCACCATCATCTCTTTGGTGAGCTATTTGAGCTTGGTAAGCCGGTTGAGTTGAGTTGGGTGAGTTGAGTGAGTTGGTTGAGTTCAACTCGGTGAGATGGCTAAGTTGAGCCGATTGAGTTGAGCTCGGTGAGTTGGTTGAGTTGAGAGCGATGAGCTGGTTGAAGTGAGATAAGTGATCTAAATGAACCATTCAAAGCACCTAAGAATTCAATTCATTCTACGCAAGGATCAAGAGCTCACCCTTTCCTATGAAAGGTATGCAAGCATCCCTGAATCTAATTTCATTCTAGAGATACTCTTGTATTGAGAATTTTAGATAATTGATATTCACTTGGGGAACCATGTATGTAATAATGAGAAACCATCCATGCTTAATTTTGTGGCATTGGCATAACAATGTTCATAAACACTCAATTAAGAACCTGATAATGTGTTTAGACATCAAGGGCTTTAAACATCATGGAGCTGATTTGTGATCATCAATGTCAATTTTGAAAGCCTAAGGAGTAAGAGAGTGATCCTCACTCTCACCATGGATCAAGGAGGAACCATCATAAGTGATGCATGTGTTCATCGAAGGTTACATAACAGTGTTTCTAAACACTCATTTGGTAGTACAAGTTATGCAGTGTATCTTGCATAAGGAGGAGATTATGACACCATGCCTCAGATCAACAAGTTCTTCATCATCAGTAGATTAGAAAATCCCTTTCTCTTCTCCTCTTTTTCCCCCTTTATAATTCTTCATTGTAAGTAACCATGGTATTTTGTCCTATTTACTTAAGTGACAATATTTATAAAATGTAAAAGTACACTCTTAAATTATAAGAGATGTACTTATTTTTCTCTTTAAAGGGTAGTTGAAAGGTCACAAATGGGATAGGAACATGAAGAGTCATGTGTGGGTAGATGAAAAGACAATTGACAAGGCTATAAATTGGAATGGCTTCTCCATCTAAAGGATCTTGAAATTTACTCTTTTATGTGGTGTAGACACTAAATCACGCACTTGGGTACATTTCTAGGTCCTAATCACATGCATTGCATTCATATGTTTCCTAAGGGAGAAAAGTACTAATTGATCACTATATTTAGCTTCTTAGGTTCCTTTCTGGTCTCCTTCTTGGCCTAGCACACCCTACTACCCAGTTTGACCTTCAATACTTCACCTTTTCTAGCTCTGGACACCAGCGCCCACTAGACACCATTTCATAGGCACCCTCATCCCCTCTGGGTGCCCTAGACCTCTTTATATCTTAATCACCCATTTTAGGTCCTTTCTATTTGTTTGGCATCCTTATCTCTTAGGGGTCATCCTTTTAGTGATTAATTACAAAATTCAAGCAAGGGAATCATATAAATACAATGTTATGGGATCAAATTAAGGGACCAAGCTCTAAGCATCTATTATCACCACCTAAGGTTGCATCCACAAAGCATCTAAGAGCATCATTGCATCCATCTAGCACCATCCAAGGGACAAGGGTTGGTTATTCTACATACACGCATAGGAGGGGAAGTTCATTTTTCCATGCACACATCTATTTACATCTTTTACATCTAGTTATTTCTCACTATCATGTGTGTCACACACAAGAGCCACCTAGGGCACGATTCTACACACACACATGCAGAACTACATGGAGTCTACAATGTAGTACAACATCCAGATCATAAGTTCACTTAATCGGGTGACCTCCGGGGTTAGTATGACTCCCATTTGCATATTTTTCTTATCGATTTGATGTCTTTTGGGATTTTGCAAAGGCGATATCTTTATTACATGTCATCGCCGACATCGACGATTAGTGTGTGACATTATAGTGATAGATAGTGAAGGATTATGACAACTCACCAACCCCAGAAATTCATTTTTGAGCTCTTGTGCAGACCCTTGTGCCCAAAGACGGACGATACTCCAGTGCCACAAGATTACTCCGTGTGCCACGGTCCAGATTCTCCTGCATTCCTGATTTTTTTTGGGTTTAGGTATAACCTCCTATGTTTTAGTTTTACCAATCTTCCACCTTCATAAAGTGCCGTGAATATTGTTATAGGATAAATTGACTAAATATATGCCACACGTGAGGATCTCCATGCACAAGGCGTGTGTGAAGGGGCATGCACATGCGCTATGGGATAACACACAAAGGTTCATGCATAAGCATTTTAATCCAGGACTTAGCTGAATTTTCTAAACATGGGCTAGAAATAGAAGAATGGCAGGAGAGTGGCTTCCAAGCAAGGTTCAATTATAGAATTCATCGGGTTGGCTTGGGATGCACACAAAGGATCGAAAGCTAGAAAAATCACATGCAGAGATTACATGATGGACTTGCACAAGGAAATCTAATAATAACATTAACGTAAGAGCTATATTTAGGATAATCTATTATTAGGATTAATGTAAAAATCATACATGCCTTGTGGTTATTTTTGGATATAATGCATGTTGGTTAATTTTGGCATGCCTAATATTAGGAGAGTGCATAGGCGGTGAAGGGAAAGTCTTCATCCCTATATATATGTTATACACAATTGTTTTGCTACCAGTCCTTAGTTATCGAGTTTGGGGAGTCTCAGTATGATCTAGGGTTTGATGCTTGCATATGTTCCAAGCGTATTGGTACATTGATCAATATGTATTCAACTTTGTTTATGTAATAATTTAATATAATGTATTATGAAGGATGGATTATGATTATTTCCATGTCTGATTATGGTGAATTAATGGTGCAATTGATATTGATAGTTATCTTATTTGTTATGCTTTCTTGTTACATGTATTCCCATGTAAACATGTGTGTAATGATTTATACTTGAATAGTTAATAGTTATTATGGATATGTATGCTAACATCTTGTTAAGAAAATACAAAGGAGGGATCTAGTAACCGTGCACACTTCGGGTGAGCATTCATATCTCTTTGATTGAGGTGTCGGTCACAGCGATTAGGTGAAATAAAAGGCTACAAATATCATGAAATCAACTAAGTATTTTAACTCTCCATTACACTTAGGGTTTCATTTACTTTTCTTATTGCTTGTGTCACTTCATGTACTTTACTGCTTTATTTATCACTATGACTCTGAAATAGCCTATCTAGGGTTTAGAAAAAAAAACATTAATTTTTTAAAATCATGTGGCATTTGTGGATTGTTGTAGATTGTGAATCTTTGTATCACCACTACACAAGAAATAAAAGATGCATTTCTTCCATTTCCTTTTCTCATGTTTTCCTCTTTTCTCTTTATTTTGCAACTTTGAAAGCATAGTGATCTTGAATAACCAAGAAGGAACTTGGTGTCCTTGATTGATGAACCTAAAGAACTGTGTGTATGTGGTTTGTTGGTCTTGTTAGTGGCCTACATTGTTGCTTTCCTCCAATTGAATGTTGAAATACTATAGTTATTATGTGTGAACTCTATTATTGCCTACTCACAACAATAACCCTCTCTTTCCTAATTCCTCACCTTCATCCCTCACCATCAGTAAATTCATCCCTTGTACCATATAAAATAACCTTTCCATATGTTCAATGAAATGTTCTTGTGTGATCCCCTACCTCTTATCCACCCCACATCAATTAGATAGAATTAGGATAGTTTACATTCAATAATGGGAGCCTCCCCATACACAATAAGGAGGGGCACATCCCAATGAACATTGGTGGAAACTCATAATTTGGAACACAACATATTATTTCACCGACATGTCCTAAACTATCTATACTATTTTGCATAAAGATATCCTCCATCTTTTCTTTCAACTTCAATTTCTCTCGATGGATCTTTTCATCCCTCTACCTCATCATTTCTTTGATAATTCATCTTCAGAACCCTATACAAACAAGCTAACACTACCTTATTTGCAATCCTATAAATCCTATGGTACTACATTGAGAGACTCACTTCCAACACTTACAAAAGCCACCCAAGGATCCCTAAATCTTGCGAAAGGAAAATCGACAATCATTAAGGAAACAATCGAGCTACAAGTCTAAAGCTTCTTACCAAGTCAAGACACCAATCTCTCTCACCCGCAAGCTCACAAACATCCCTTATCCAAGTATTTTAGTAAGATTCAAACTCAATTCAAGCATTGTCAAATACATTTCCAAATCTAGTTGCATTCATTTAGGTGTCACATGTTAAGTAGTGTACGATGTATGGTTTGAGGCTTCTTCAAAGTAGTGCCAACATCGGTCATGCACATGGGTGCTCACAACCCAACTATTGTTTGTTTTATAGGGTTTCCCATACATGGCCAGGTGTGAAATAATGTTTAGAATATTCAAAGAGCTTTGCGGTGTGACCAACAACTAGGGTCTAACAACAATAGACATTTCCAAGCAAGCAACAATGCAGGAAGTTACAGAGCTAGAAACCAAGCGAGTCCAAGACCATACGGGAGAGGTCAAAACCTTACATATGTTCTGTCTCGGAGAAACTTCTAGTCACAATTTCCAAAATGAAGCATCACTAGGTCCATATCTTCCTGTTTTAGCATTGTGCACTCCTATAATCATCTATAATCGTTAGGTGCACTTATTCCCTTGTGCTTTCAAGTTTGTAGCATATCGTTTGAATATTGAATGTGTTGTTCGATATTATATGATTAATGGTTAAGTTAATTAATCATAATAACTTCCTATCACTCCTCTTTACATCCTTTTGTGTACCTAATTCACTATTTTTTAGGTTTCACATAATCTAATAAGGGTGTAAACACACACAGGATGGAGTCAAAACTAGAGGCCAATGAATGATACTTGAATGTAGAAAATTTGTTGAAGAAATTACATAAACTTATAAAATCATCTCTTTGATATAACGTTTTACAAGAACAAAAATAATTCCTCCAATGATATCCTTACTACAATTAATATCCATTTCTCCCTTTAAGAACCACAAATTGTGTTACGATCCGTTACACCAAAACCTTGAGGTGCTTTAGTGAATCCGCACACTAGAATCATAACATCCCACCATACTTCATATCCAAAACCTCGAGCTAGATTTGCACCGTATAGCGGAACCATGCCCACCCCTATACGAGCCTCGGATGAACACTGCAATGTTAGCGTAGTGAACCATGTCAATACTCGAACCTAGGTGGTTTCTTTGATACCAAATATTGACAAACCGTTACACCAAACCTCGAGGTGTTAGTGAACCCGCACACCGAATCATAATAAATTGATTCCTTTGTCTATACTCTTAGAGGTATTTTGCCTTCTAAATGTTTCTTGAAATTCTTGAGATGAACAAACCAAAATATTTCGGTTGTTACTCTTAGTATGCAAGTGACATGGGTAAAATGAAATTTGTGGACAAAGTGATAGTCATAGAACTACTAATACAATATTACAACCACCTACTAATGCGGATAGTCAACTTTGTAATTTCCCTATAACAACATGTGGTTTCATCACCAAACTAGGGATACTTAATTTAAATCATGTTTACCAATTGATACAAGTTAATCCTTGGAGTATGTTAGAGCTCTAATGTTTACTAAATACCCTTACGAACAAAATTCCACAACATAACAATAAAAACACACCAACAAATTTACTATGACACGCTTACATTTTTGTGTTCATACATGATTACATATCATACTCGATGCTCGTGCATAAAAGAGATTTTTTTTTCCTTTTTTAACATACACGTGTCACAACATGAAAATCATAGAAATGAAGAAAAATAACTAAACTAAGAAACATGGCCGAATTAAAATTTTGAGTACCCCATATAATATTGAGCTAACACGTTCTATAAAAATAACTATAGTAGAAAAATTAATTAAACATAAATAAATATTGGATTACTTGATATGTTATGCCTCTACCATCTAAGAAAAACTTGCTAATAAATTTATTTGTAGCTTCCACTGCCTAAATTCCTTGGCTAATTATCTAACATATAGTCTATCATAATCCTCTTTTATTAATATCTTTCCCAACTTTTTTCTCAAATTCCACACATATTCACCATTCTTGAGCTCTCCTATGAAAATAACTTGCAAGACTTCAAAACAATACAAAGTATTAAAAATACAAATGTATGAATTAAATTTAACAACAAAAGCACTTGCCTAGGTTTCAGGGCTAGTTAAATATCATAATATTAATATAATTATTTAAAATTATTTTTATTTTTAACGAAGAGAATCAAATTGGTATGTAAGGGTGGCCACTAAGTGGTACTAGAATATATGGTTAGTAAATAGATATGCTCTTCATAAAAATCATGATAAAATAAAATAAATTGACGACTTCCAAATATTGGTGCCCTAAGCGGTTGTGTAATCTACCTCCCTAAGCCTTAATCCCCCTCCGCTAAAAAATATAGTTATCAAATGATTTCAAGACATATATGTAATCCACAAGATTGATCTTTGCAATTGTCTCAAGTATTTCTAATCATTTGCTCAAATCAAATTTACATTTGTAAGTGAGGTTCTTGTCGCTTTTAAATGTGTATTCCCAAATTTAAACCTCAACAAATTTCATGAACATTATTACAAACTAAATAACAAACCTTGCATAAATGCCCTTCTTTCGAACCTGGAAAACCATCTATTAAATATTATTATTGTTTTGTATTTAAAATTATTTGTAATCAAATTAAGAGTACCCTATTTATCCCTAATATAATCAATTTAAATAATAAATGGATGGAAGATGTTTGCCGTCCCACCTTATCCAACCCACTTCAATATTCATATGCCCTCGCTATATTTATACACCATATTATATTCCTTGCATGACAAGTCCAAAGATAACTCTCATATTCAACAATATTCCTTGTGTTTTTCCTCCCTCATTTACGGCAAGTTCAAAGTGAAAGCCTTAATATTATAAGATAAGGTGTTATTCTATTCCAATATAGACAATGATATATAATTGTATATTTTTTTATTACTATCAAATTGTTGTAACTTCTATCGAGTCAAAAAGTCAAAATTAATATATTATTTTAAAAATTGTAATGTTCACCATTTAAAAATTAATTCAATAACTTTAAAAGTTTTATTTTAGTACATTTTGTTGATATCATATTAAAATCTTACAATATAAATTTATAACTAAATTAGTGAATTAAACTTACACCAACACTTAATAGGGGATAACTTTGTCATATAAACACATAAACAAATTAATTAATATCATATAAATTAATTAGGTAATTCTTATATGTATTTTAAGAATATACTTTTTAATAATTAATATAATTTGATGTTTTAAATATTGAACAAAACTTTACATAAAGAGTGGCAACTAATGATCACAACTAAAGAGTCTATGAGAGACTTTAATCATATTTCGACTCCTTTCAATATCCGCTCTTCGGCTGTGAATCTTGAGGATGAACCCCGCGGTCGCTTGAAGCTTTGTTCCTTTGAAGAGTTCCTCTAGTCTGTCCACTTTCAAGTTGTTTTCATACTGAATACGAATATCATCATATGCTGAACACTCCATAACGAAATGCCATTCTGTCTCGACTACCCCTTTGCTGCAGAAAAGACAAATTCTCCTTTCCCAATCTTCCTTTGGAATAGTCCATCTACCAGTTTCGCATCGAAGATGATGCGATCCAGACCTTAACTGAGCCACTAGAATCCTTGCTTTACCCCTGATATCTGCCCCTAGATAAGCTTTTTCATCATGTTCCCCATTGGTATTGAATTCTCTGATATAATGTGCTTTCTTTCGACCAATCTGACCCGTCCACATGGCAGTCCTGAACTTTTCTGTCACATAATTTTTTTATTTCCTGTTCTTTATTAGGACACTCTTGCAAGTTGATGTCCCATTTGTTCATCCATTTAGAATTTTGATTCATCCAAGTTTTCTTTCTGCGTTCCAAAGTATCGTCCACAACTATTTTGGGCCAGCGAAGATTGTCCATGCTTTCAACTTTTTTCAAATAGCTTATCATCCGAGATATTGCCGAAGCTTCCAACGAGGAAGTACCCGCTTCAGCCAACAAGATCTCATAAGGAACAGTTGATTTGACTTTAAGGGTGCTTGTGATTAGATGTTTCTGGATTCTTTCTATCTGTCTCCACCCGTGATTTGACATGCTACTTCCCCAAACTTCGCAGCCATAAAGAACAACCGGAGTGACCAACAATCCAAAAGGGTTTTCTTAGTTTTCCAGTCCCAAAGTTCAGCTTTCCTACACTTGTTTTGAAGTAGGTAAGATGCTTTCCAACCTCCCTGTATCCTTTTTGCTTTACAAGTCTCCCAACTAAGTTTGTGGTGAAAGTCAATCCCAAGATATTTGTATTCAGTGACTATTTCCAAAGGACTCCTTGAAAAGAAAAGTATCTTGTCTTTCCTTCCTTTTCAAGGAGAAAATCATGATTTTTGTTTTGCTAGTGTTCACTTGCATCCCGACTTCTTGACAGAAGAGCTCTAGCGCTTTAAGTTGTTCCCTCAAACCTTGAGCTGTTTTTGAAATTAGGATAAGGTCGTCAGCATAAAGAAGTAACTTCACCACGTAACTAGCTAACTAATACCTCCTCCTTCAGTTTTGTTTAACCATTCTTCAAGCTTATCAATGTATAGCCCAAATAAGGTGGGAGAAAGAGGGCAACCTTGCTTGACACCGATGTCACTGCCGAAACATTCGGACATACCTTCTCTGGTTCTGATTTTAGCTCTGACCTGCTCATACAATTTATGAACTGCTGCTCTAAATTCATCCGGAATCCCAAGCTCCTCCATCCTGTCCCAAAGTTTCTTTCTGGGCACTGTGTCGAAAGCTTTCCTGAAATCAACAAAACAACAAAAAGCTTCTTCTCCTTGCGTGTCCCAAACCTTCTCAATCAAATGTCTAGAGTAATACAATGGTCAATTGTTGAATGTTTAGGCCGAAAACCCGCTTGCCCTTTTGCTCTTTTATCCTCTCTTTCGGCCCAACTGCTGATTCTCCGTTCTATCATGCCTCCAAAGAGTTTACCAAGAAGAGGGTTGATCATAATGGTGCGATAATTGGACGGGTTATTAATGTCACCACTTTTAAATAGAGGGATGACAACGCTAGTCGTCCATTCTGTCGGGAAGCCATTCTGGTTGACATCATTGAATATTTTTCTGATGTGCGGCGTGAGGACCTCAACTCCCCATTTTAGAAATTCAGCCTGTAGACCATCGATGTCTTGAGCTTTACCACTTGCTAGATTCTTGATGCCCTGCCTGATGTCTTCTGTCGAGAAAAGCTTAATCGAAGTCTCGATTATGGGAGGAATATCTTTTTGTTGAGGACGCTCATAAAGGTTCTTTGCATAATCTAACCATTGTTCACCTGTGATATTATTTTCTACGTATTTTTTCTTTTGTTGTAGCTCCTTCCAAAAACCTTTGGGGTTGTGCTTTCCAAGAGAAATTAATTCTGTCCTTCTCTTGCACACATAACTTTCTTTTTTGTGCTGTACCAATCTCTCATAAGTCTTTTTATTTTCTTTGTTCATCCCACTTTCTTTCAAAGCTCTCTTGGCAATTTTTACACTCTTCATCATACCATGGGTTTGTCGGAAAAGTATTTGCCGCTCCCTTTCTAGGTTTAGATCTCTTACAAAACTTAGAGCCTTTTGGATCAAGGATATCAACAGATTACTCCGTATATAACCACTCATTCCTTTGTATGTCATGTTCTCTATCTCTTTTCTCGTTATCTGAAATTGCTGCTTAAGGGCAGCAACAAATATTTCTTGGTTTTCTTTATTGAGAATGATTTTTCCTTGTTTTTGGAATGTCTTTTGCATGTGCTGAGCCTGATTCCTTTGTTGCTGATTGAAGACGGTCCCAAGCTTTATCAAGAGAGGACTGTGGTCTGATTTTAATTCGATAGGACAATCTCCGATTTCAAACTCAAGAATCGTGGAGATAAAACTTTGAGAACAAATTACATAGTCTACAACACTTTGACCATTGTATGTTTTACAAGTAATATTGCCTGATCTGGCCAAGCCCTCATGCCATTGCAAATAACCATGTTGTATAAGCTACATAAGCCTAGAAGCTCAACTCCAAAATGTGACACCCCTCCACTACTGTCTTGAGATAATCTTTCCCAAAGCTTGTTCTCTTCTTCTTTAAGCCACAACGGATTGTCTTCACCTCCTTCCAAGCTAGTCAACTGAAGAGATTGGTTATTTGCAGTCCTCGCATTGAAATCACCCAATAGAATTATTTCTCCAGATGCACTGAAAATAGAAATGTCTTTTTTTATTGAAGCGTATGGGTCTTCACTATCCAGATTCTTCTCTTATATGTCTTAGAACCTTTCGGTGCAAAGTAACAGGCAGCTAATCTGATTGTTGTCTTGTCATCTGTTATTTTCAGCCATATGTATTGCTTATTTGGATCTTCTTTTTCCACTTTGACATTTTCGAGCCATATTTCCCTGATTAACATTGTGATTCCGCCATGGCCTTTACCTGTTTCATTCCCTTCGTTCCAAACTGAAATTTTCTTGTAACCTTCAAATTCTGGAACCTTGCAGCCTTCATGCTCATGTGTTTCTGTAAGAATAATAATATCTTTCCCTTCTGCTATGGGCCCCAAACCCGGTCCTCTTCTCCATGGATAACCTCTGCAATTCCAACTTACTATGTGCATGGATTCCCGTGGGGCCCCTAATTCCTATTTTCTGTTTGCAAAATGATCGCTGATTTGAGCTTTCCCATTTCTCATTTGTGCCCATTTTCCTGCTTCCCTTGCTTTTCTCACTTTCTCCCATTCTTTCCTTCGATCTTCTTGTTGTGCGAATGTCAAATCTTCATCTAGATATATGTGTGTGCCTCTAAGAAATCCCCTATTTTTTAGGATAGCATGTTTGTCTTCTATTTTTCTCATGACCACTCGCACGTGCTGGTCCTTTCCTCCCTCTGTTCTCCTGCCAATCCTGTTTGCTTGTTGTATGTAGCCTGTCCACTTCAGTTCATCTTTAAGAAAGTCTCTTATCAATATGTCAGTTCTTTCTTTTTCCCCAAAATCTTTTAAACCCTTGATAATAAAATTCACTGCTCTGTCTTGTTGATCTTTCTCTTCTTTTATCTGCGTTTTGATGTGTTTCTCTATGACTTGCTTTTGTTCATTTGACGATCCACTTACTAATTGAGACCAAGTTCTGGCTTCTTCTATCCGATCCTTTAGTTGATTTTCTTTTATTTCCATGTCTTTAATTGCTTGATTGAATCTCATCTATTTGAATTGTTTCCTTTCCTTTTAATGTTTCGGTCTTTTTTCTTCCCCTGTTTTCATATGTCCCAGATCTTGTTTTAGCATAGTTAACTCTTGTTGCCCTCTTTCCATGAGGTTTTGGAGATTTAGAACCTGTTCTTTGAGGATTTTATTTTCTCTTTCTAACTTGTATCGACTTCTGTGAGTTCTTTCCTCTCACTGTTTTCTTGCAATTTCTGGTTTTCTAAAATTCCAAGCCTTTCCTTCATGTTCATGAGTTCCTTCACATATAATTCTGAAGACCACAAAAGAGGGGTCGAAGTAGGACTGTATAAGTATTTAGAGTCCTGGACTGCGTCTTCCCTTTCTTCCTTGTATGTTGCAATTCTGTCGGTTTTGTTCAGCTTTGGATCCTTTTTACTATCCTTCTGACTTGATTGTTTTTCTTCCATTTTATATTCTCTGAAAAAAAAGTTCTCTTTGTTGTTTGTTGTCTTCGGTAAAATCAAAGTGAGGTTTTTCTTCTGGGTTCTTCTTAGTTTTTTTGCTGTGCTGCCGTAGATCCCTTTGTCTTGTTTTGCATTCACATATACCAACTTTTAGTTGTACTACTGTATGATTTTGGAAAATTTCTACCTTTCCCCAAATTTTGTTTTCTATTGATGAGTTTAAGGGATAATAGAACTCTGTGGTACCATATTTGGATTATCTTTGAAACCCTCGTGTTTAATCATGGTTTGCTGCCTTCGTTGGAACTAGATTTGACAAAATATACTAAGAGTCTTGCAAAGAATAAAGGGTGGTGGGTCTACCTTAGAAAGTGACTTATCAAATACGATTTTACCCAGGTTTGAGTCCCGAATATTCTACCACAAGACTCAAGCCCGACCCGCAACAATGTTCCACAAGCTCATAACTCTCATCACGCAACCCTCTCCTGCTTTATCCTCGCTTTGTATTTTTGCTCGCCCGCCCTCGCCGCGTCAATCCTCGGCCGCCTCGATCTCTCACAAGTCTCACTTGGCCACCGCAGATCCTCCTCGCCGCTACACGGATGCCTTTTCTTAATCGAACTCCTCGCACATAATTCTTAGACTTAGTTGTCTAAGATTAAGGGATATCCAATTAAGTAAAATTTATCCTCAAATTTATTGGTATCTTTTGAGATTTATAACACACTATGAGAGAACAACCCATTTGATACATTTGATTAAAAATATATATTATGGTGAGTCTATACATGACACTTTTTATATCATCATATGCACTATCAAGCTAAAAACACCTAACTACGCTATTATACATACTATCAAACTACCACCCATTTATTGTGCTTGTTTATTTAAAATATACATTTTAGAAAAAAAAAAATAACTTCAAATTTTATTGATATCTCTTCAGATTTATCTTGATGATGGTTAGATACTGACATAACACATTTTTACACCATCATATCCACTATCATTGAGTAGACTTTTTCCGAGCATACATTTGAAAAATTGATAGATTTTCAAAATTTTGTCCCGCATGTCCATTATGGAAAACACTTTCGCCCTTCTGTTCACATGGTGAGTAGACTTATTATGTGACTATAACAAGCTTTGGTTTATTAAATACAAAACATCTCACCTACGCAAAAACCATTTTATTTAGATTAGAGGAGTAACGTGTGGGACTTCTGTGACAAAGTCATTCCTGTGATCATGATTCCAAAGCTCCCAATCCCTTGTTTATTCACACCCAAAACAAATATTCTCCATTGTACATGGTTTCAACGTGTGATTTGTCCTTGGAGGCTTGGAAAACCGGACATTTTTAAGGCGAGGCTTTTGTTTCCTAGAATTACCATCCTGATTCACATTACATGGTATGGGAAAGCAGAAGAAGTTTTCTATCAAGGAAAACAACCGAATGCATGAGAATACATGGAGGCTGACGACAGATATTATGTTGGGTACAAATTTCTGATGTTTGAGTTGGGTTCTGCATCATGTGATTTGGGGTTCTTCAGGCAGAAAGTTTGCACAGGGATTGCGAGTGAAAAGGGTTGGACATGGACATTGAAGTCCCATATGACCAGGTATGAAGTTTTCTACAATACTGTGTTCATCAAAATAGGTTTTCTTGGTATGATGGTTTTGTTTTTTAGGCTGCGTCCGGTAATCCAAAGTAATTGTAACAATTAGAGTGTATTCTGCAAAATGAAGGAAGGATAGAACTATGTGCAAGAAGCTCAAATTGCACAAGGTGCAAGAGCCACAGCCAAAGCCTAAGCCTGCAAAATCCCACAGTAAACCTAGATTCTCAGATGATTTTGTCCCTACTCCCAGCAGAAGCACAGTTCTTACTGGGATTTCCAGTAGCAACTTTTCCAAAGCCTCCACAAGCAGTGGATACTCCCTTGCAAGTCTCACTGACTCGGTTCTTCCTGACAACCCAATTATTTACAGATTCAAGGAGATCACAGAGGCCATGGCCCAATTCACTTCTGGGAGGGTTGGGAAATCCTTAGTTTATAAGGCTAATCTGAGGGGGAAAACAGTGGCCATCACGGTCAGGAAGCTGAAAAAATCAGGGATTTTAGGTCAGGACTCAGACAAATCTGCAATGCCCACCATGCCAATATAGTAAAACTTATGGGTGGCTGCTGTGAGGGGGAACATGTTTACCTAGCCTATGAGTATGTGCAGGGATCCAGTCTGGCAGATTGCCTGAGGAACATCAGAATGCCTGGATTCACAGTCTTGAACAGCTGGATCTCAAGAATGCAAATTGCCACAGATGTGGCACAGGCCCTGGAATACATGCACCATGACACCAAAGTGGACTATGTGCATAACTATGTGAAATCCACCAGCATAATTATCACAGAGCCTGGTTATAAGGCAAGGATATACCATGTCGGTGCCTCTTATTTGGCAGGGGAATTTGAAATAGATGATAACCATGAAGTTAATGATTCATCAAAACAGAAAGCAGTATCCGGAGAAATTACAAAAGAAGAAGAAAGTACAGGTAAGCCTGAACAGGGCATAAAATTGCATAAGAGATCCAAGAGCATGAAGATAACAGGGACACAGGGGTACATGGCTCCAGAATATGTTAGTACTGGGATTGTATCTCAGAAGAATGATGTTTTTGCTTTTGGGGTGATTCTGTTGGAACTTATGTCAGGGCATGAACCTGTGAGATATTTGAGTAAGGCCAACAGGCAACTAGAGAGGGTTTCTTTGATAGACTTTGTGAATAAGTTATTTCTCTCTGATGATCAGGCAGAGAGGGCAGGAAAATTAAGGTCTTGGGTTGATCCAAGGCTTAAAGATTCTTTCCCTGTGGATTGCGCAGAGAGGGTTGCGAGGCTGGCTGCTTCTTGTGTGGATTCTGATCTGTTAAAGAGACCAGATATGAGGTATGTGGCAGGGCAGCTCTCCAGATTGTATATATGGTCACAAGAGTGGTCTGAAAAATTACAGGCAAACAAAGATTTGATTACTGTCACATTTGAAGCAAGATAAATCAATCCATATAAATGATCATATAATTCTTTTTAGTTCCTTAGTTGCTATATTCAATTGGCCCATCGGGCATATAAGATCGAAATAAAAATAGAGCTGCGGCTCTCCAAATTTTGATAGGCAGGTAGGACCTGTTGAGACACAGTCTTTATCTACAATTTTTGTACGAGTGACTGTGTTTCAAAGTAATCCACTTTGGACTACTAAAAACAATGTTGGTCTTTCATATAACTTCAGGCACCTTAAGAGGAAGGCAAAATGGTCAGAAGGCAAAATGGATTCATGCAAAACAATGGACTTATAGCAAGCATGTCTCTGGGCCAGCAAGAGTATAATCAGAAATCTCTTTTTTTTTTAAGTTTTTAACAATATTGTTTTTCCTGGAGCAAGGTGTTCTTTTATCTTTATGCATTTTTATATGTCTTTCCTAGAATACATTTTAATTCTATTGGTCAATTATTTTGTATTTTAGTTAGTATAGTTTTGTTATTCTTCAGTGAATGATGACTGCACTTTGAAGAGGATTTGACTTATTTATATAATCTATACAATTTGTTTTCTTTGTTTCTTTTGCAGTGTGTCCTTTCATAAGATTCTTGACCTTACATGTGCATAAGGAATCTTCTTTGTAGAGTATTTTGAGTTAAGGATTCCCACTGTCATCCACCATATCTTTTTGCTCTTAGTCATTTATTTATATCGTTTGTTTCTTTGTTTATATTGCAATCTTGCCTTTATATGGTTCTTGACCTTAACATGTGCATAAGGAATCTTCTTTAGAGAATATTTTGAGTTGGGTATTCCCACTTTCATTTACTATATATTTGTGCTCTTACTTGGCAATGTCTAATTAGTTTTTAAGTCCAAGTTAGGAGTTCTTCAATCATTTTATAGATTTGTATATGTATTGCAATATTCTTGTTGCAGTTTTTTCTAGGACCGTGTCTCAAAATTCTTGCATATAACTATGCTGGCGTGGCACTGAAAGATATGGATTTGTTGTGTTGTTAGAAGCCACCATCAGTTTCAACTTTACAAAACCAGTGACGATTTGAAGGGCAAAACATTCTCTGCCATCTCAGATCCTGACTAGTAAATGTGGAAACAGATAATACACACACAGAGTTGGGTGAAAATACATCCTAGTATCTTAAGTATTGGTGGTTTTGGGTGATAGATTTGTCAAGTGTTCAGTTAAGAAAACTTGAGTTAAATAAACCTGTCTAGAAATAGTAAAACTGAAATGTTTGAGCTTCAATAATTGATGCCATTGGGTTTATGTATTTTCTAAATTTTTAAAAGTAGAATGAAAATGATACCATACTTCTTGTATGTTTCCAAACTAGTGATGTTTACACAAGTCAGAAGGAAAAACCTGTTATGATACCATACCTGTGTGTGTCCAAATTAGTGATGTTGGCACAAATCAGAAATAAAACCTGTTACGATACTACCTGATTTGTAATCAACTTGGACACCTCCAATGTACAATTCATCAACATGGATTTAAATTTTACTTAGGTGTTGATCCAATCCAATTTTCCACTGAAATCAACATACACAAAACCGAAAATTGATGATTGTTCTAAACCATAAGTCTTCACACCCTTGCTTGTATATTATTGCCAACATGCGACTAACAGAGATGTATGGCGAGTCATCAAGTTGTATGCTACTGAAATTTAAGATAAAGAGAAACAGGGATGATTGTTCTAAACCATAAGTCTTCACACCCCTTGCTTATATATTATTGCCAACATGCGACTAACAGAGACGTATGGTGAGTCATTAAGTTGTATGCTACTGAATTTTAAGATAAAGAGGAACAGGGATGCATTACTCTTGAATATGTTTCTCTCAAGAATGATGTTTTTGCATTATGTAAGGTCAAGATGCATCTATCCAATGTTTCTCTGATAGTGACCATGTTTAGGATTGATATAGGATTGATATTTCTGATGATCAGGCAGACTCTACACAAAACTTAAGGTATTGGATTGATTGAAGGGGCTGAGGGATTTTTTCCCACTTATGTTTATTATTCATGTTTTTTTTTGAGTGGGACATTCAAAATCCAATAAAAAGTCGAAGGGCCCTTGGTCTATTGGTGTTGATGTATGGGTTTTAATGAACCCACTAGGGATCAACTCTTGTTGAGTGCAAGGCTTGGAGATATCCGATACGGAGAGTCAAATGGTTGAGGTCAGGATTGTGCCCTGGGTGATTTTAACAGTGTGGATGCCCCTTACCCGTAGCTGCTTGTGGATGTCCCTTACCCGTAATTACTGTAGCTGCTTAGCTGAAGGTGATCATTGGTTTAGTTTGTTTGCTTACTTTACATTGTTGGATCTATGTTCCCTCCAAAACTTAGACAAAGATGTCATCAAACTATGTAATCCAGTGCCCAATTATACGACACTCTAAAGATGCTCAGTAAAAAATATTATTTACCAAATTTGTAATGAAATGTCCACTTTTTAAGTCTATAATTATATTTATGTTTTTTAAAATGAGACATTCAAAATTCAAAATAAATAAAAAATACACAAGTTTGAAAAGTGCCAAAACCTTATTGGAACCATGTTATAAAACCTTTTCCTAGAAACAACAAAAAAAAAAGTGTTAACTGGAACATTGTACCGAGTTGTGATTACATATACTCAATCATTTTTTTCGAAAAGTGTTTAATATTAAATGATATCTTTGGTTACGTAATGATTACAGAAACTTGAAACTATCCAGTAAAAACAAACCCTTTTAGAAAGAGGATTAAAAATGAAAGATAAGGGGGTAATGATTTTTTTTAATACAGACTTAAATTTGTTTAAAAACCAATTGAACACACACACTTGTGCCATGATATATGCACGGTCTATTTTATGCGGTATGTTCTAGAAAGGGCTAAGATATATTAAATACACCTATTTGCAAATGAGCTCTGAAAAACCTTATATGTTATGTATGACACACACTTGTTTGGTGACACAGTAAATTTAGTGCAGGTAAATGTTTGCGAGGTAATGGCTTACTATTACTTCATGAACCAATGCAAGGTAATCACTATTACTTCATGAACCAATGCAAATATATCTATTTTGACATGAATCTATACGTGGTAAGGAAGGAATTTAGTGCGAGTAAATGTTCACTTTAGAAAAAAAACTAAATATTCATTTATAGAAAAATCCAAATAGCCTATAGTTGCGTGACACATTAGATGTGGCCCTGTGGGAGTTAAAATCTCAAAAGTAACTTGGGGTAATTGATTTTGAACTCTAAAAATGAAAATTATTATCTAAGATTGTTTTCTTGAAATTCAAAGTTTTTTCTAA
Organism: Taxus wallichiana var. yunnanensis; assembly: GCA_018340775.1. Lineage (NCBI taxonomy): Eukaryota > Viridiplantae > Streptophyta > Pinopsida > Cupressales > Taxaceae > Taxus > Taxus wallichiana. Next base: position 616,840,569 of record CM031242.1, on the reverse strand, counting down.
AAATGAATATTTTTCCAACACAAAGTTGTTGATGATTGTTTTTAGGTACGTTTTAAAACAAATTTGATGTGAAATGTTTTATCTTTAAAGTAATTAATTTTTGGTTTGTTTTTGTTTTTGTTTTTAATTGGTTTATACATATAGTTTTCTTGGAAAACTTGTTTTAATGTCTTTTATTAAAACATAGTAAAGAAAATCTGAGTTTGCGAAAGTCATTTTGGTCTCGGTTGTATTTACTTGTTTGTGGAATGGACTAACATTGTGTGGTAATACTTTTGTTGGAGTTGTGATGTATTTTATAACATCATCCCTAGTGACATTTGCGTAAGGATCGTGTAGCTACGATATAGCTCATAATTGTGTCGGTTTTATTTCATTTTGGATTCTAAACCATGGTTTAATTAAATTGTGTTTAGTCATTTTAAGCCTTAAGCCGAGGGACCAACTTGGTCCACATGTTAACATCCTATAGCCCCAAACACAAAGGGATCATTTGAGTGCCTAAATTACAAAGTCCTTTGTTTTGTGTGAAATGGGATGATGCCACGTCCCTTCACAAATCTCGAAATGTAGTTATTTTCTAATTAATTAAACTTACTATTTTTTTTGGGTTGATTGATGATTATTTAATGTTATGGGGAAATGAAGCGAGCAACATTAAAATAATTATGTTCAATTTGGTTTGATTTTATTATTTAATATTTATTTAGGACTATTAAAACTTGCATTAGTTAGATCAAGTTTAGATGTTTGAAGTTTTTATCCAAGGGACCAACTTGGTCCACGTGTTAACACCTCTTGGCATCGGCCAAAGAGATATCACCCAAGTGCAAAGATTGGAGCTTCCTTCCTCATCTATAAAATAATAGATGTCATGTATGCCTTGCATGTATCTTGAGGCGTCACCCTTTTCTCATTGTTTAAACTTTTTTTTATGGTTGAGTCACCGTCATTTAGTGTAGTGGGGGAATGAAGGGGAGAAACTTGAGAATAATTGTGTCCAATTAATGAAACAAATTGATTGAAGACACAATATTTGGAAATGAAATATGTGATATCATCGCAAGTAAATAGTCATTTTGTTGTTGCCACACTTCGTATTTTGAAAAGAACGTCGTTAAAGTTACAATGGAAAGGAACAAAGCCAAATAAATTGAATTAGGCCTAAGTTCATATTTTTATAACGGAAACAAGAAAAACATAGATGTGGTCTTTGTAAAGAGTTGCGAGACATGGTTTTCATGTCAAGAATGTGTAGCAAGTAGAATTACACCGATTTGCATTATTTCTTCATAGATACCAAGGAACCACATGGTGAGGAAGATGCCTTAGTGAAGAGAACAAACATATATGAAATATTAGAAGCTCGTACTTGTACATAACTATAGGTAAACCAAATGTTTTTACATTTTGGCAGCTTAATAATGGATATATGTCATTATTGTGAGGAAAAAATGGGAAATTATGTGCATAGGGTGGGAAGGTGGTTGTTGATTTCTCTAATTTTGCTATCTGCTGAATGTTGAGATAATTGGACAAGGTTATTAATTTTAGCAAAGAATATGCACATACTAAGTATACTATTCATAAAGTATTTGAGAAGTTGGGCCAAAAATGAGAATTCGTGGAAAAACTAAAGTTGACATGTCATATTTAGTGTGTTTATTCAAAATACCAATAAAAATCCATGGTTTTGTTGAATTGGTTGTTTGGAAGTAGTAGTTTCGATCATATGGATGTGAATTGGGTGTCATTACTATGTAATTTGTTGAAGAGGGAAAATCTATGAATTGGTGCGAATTGATCTCTTTCTATTTGCTTTGAAGTTTTAAGGAGCGTACGAGAAGTGGAGACTTTCACATGGCATCATATTTAATCGATTATATTTGCTTGACGTTGAATTTTAGTTAAAATTTGTTTAATCCTTGGTCTCCACTAGACCAAAAACCCATTCATGTTGTTTGTAATGTGTTGTATGACCATTTACACTATTCTAATTACCTACTCATTTGTAATGACTTTTTTACTAATAGTATAGGTCGAGCCATCTATAACACAGAGTGCCCTAAAATTTTCTCCTGCAATGAGTAAGACTATTTATAAGTTAAGTATTTTCTTTTATTTTCAAAATAACACAGCTTCTTATGTCTCGAGATAAAGTAGTGACCATGGATATTTCCTACCAATTGTCTACTAGTGTCATATGAATCCTAAAACAAAGGAATCAAACCACTATCCCTAATTTTCCAATGACAAATAGAGAGCATGTATTTAATCAATTGACCATGTTGGACAGAAGAGGAGATGATATATTCAAGAATACTTTCAACGATTTTGAGTTTTGGGAATGTGATCATATGAATAATGTCGAAGGCTATCTAGACTCCATTAGGCAAAAAAGTAATATCAAATACAAACTTACCCAAAATCCAAAACACAATATTTTCATGGATGTTGCATATAACCAATAAACAATTATAAAGCTATCCAAGTTCGGGAGGGAAATAAGGATAGAATGATTAGAGAAACATAATGGAAGACTTAAAATCAAAAGCAAGAAAGGGTATTCAAATTTTAATAATCTCAAGTGAAGAACAAGCCTCTTGTTCTAGAGTTGGTATTCGATTTTAATAATCTCAAGTGAAGAACAAGCCTCTTGTTCTAGAGTTGGTATGGTTATTGATGCAACATTATGTGATATTTTAAAGACATACAAAGTTGAGAGTCCAAGTTAGGCTACTCTTCTTTCCAATACAATTTTATTTTTGTTCTGATGACATCTTGATTATTGATTTGGTGGATGGTTAAGATAAATTGATTTGTGGGTAATTCTTAGTACTAACACCAAATGAGGTGTTCAGTGAAGATTTAATTTTTTCCAATTTGGTTTAATCAGTCATAGCGTAGAGTGGTTTAGTTCAACTCGATTTGGATGAAGAGGAAGTGCAATTTGATCAAAGTTATTTTCTAAATTTCTTGGGAGGGCTTCCAATACCATATTTTTATATTGGTGAAGGTGGTTTGAATTTGAAAGGAGAAATAAAGAAAAAATGAACATGGTCATCACCGAGGAACTATAGATTACCCTAAAATATGAAGACACCATCAAAAGTGACATTGGTATAGTACCCAAAATTTAGATCTATGACACTTGGTAATAATATTTTGGCATTTATCCCAACATTATCGTTTGCCTATTTATTGAATAAACTTAAAGCTTTCTTCTCTATACTACACTCTATGTCCACTGTGTCATGACTTGTTTTTTAGCTGAACACTTCAAGAATCATTGCACTTTATACAAAACACATCTTCAAACTATCTACAAAAATATCAAGTCTCATAAGTAGTTCCATCTTAAGCCTAAATGGGTTTGTGGGCTTAGGTAAGATTCAAACGAAGAATTTGTCCCATGGCCAAAGAAATTATCCCTTGTACTTGTAAATAATTATATTAGTTACCCTAGTTGACTTAAGGTTGGTTGAGAGGGAAATCATTCATATTAGGTGTACCCTTTAAATATTAGGGGCGTCTAGGGATCCCATATCTAAAGTACCTCTAAGAAGGACATTGAGCCAGACATTGAAACAATTCTCTCTTAGAGCAATTACAATAGAGATACTCAAATATGAATATATCTATCTTGTTGTCCTAGATCATAAATATGCACTAAATTCAAACCAATCATCAATGTAAAGTGTTGAGGGATGAATTAGGGATCCATCTTTATTCACATTTTCTCCATCATAAGACTTGGAGAACTATGAGTGGCTTAATCCCACTTCAATATATCGGTGCTAGTGCAACACTCATATATCGGGGGGTAAGATGAATCTTTTCCAATTCAAATCATACTAACCCCATTTTTAGTTCAAAGAAGGAGTGTTAGGGCTTGAAAAAAAAGAAGACACATACATGTACATAATAGTTTTTGCATATATATGGAAATATATGAAATAGATCCAAAAACAAAGGTGAAGTAGGTTACAGAGAGGAAGATCAAATATAATAGTAGAAAATAACACATTCATTGACCCTAGGATATATTTAGTGGGTGAATCCCCAAATAGATGAACTCATCCCATGCCCATTTCTAAATCCCCTTATTTTAGAAGAAGATTTAGGATACCCTTCACAATGTTCTTAACCACTTCCATATCATTGCCACATAATATGGTCTTGATTTGGAATGAATATGTTCCAAACCATAACCCCGGATACTTTATCCACTTTTTAGAAGAAATTTGAGCTAAAATATCATCCTTTCATAATTTTAGGATTGTTATTTCGTATTTGATATTCTAAAATTATCTTAATACACATATTTTACTATGTTGATTCGATAAACCCTAGTTTTGATTCCAATTTTTGGTGAACCCACTTTATCTAGAAATTCATGCTAACCTACAACTTTGTTCTTTGCCCCTAGGGTTTCAAAATTTTAAATATGATTTTCAACATCATAGTTGTTCCTTGTGATTTTTTTCTATTTTTACATTTTTGTAATGATTGATATTATTGTTTATTATTATATAGCTTCAAATTGATGCAAAATTAATGGATGAGGTTAAACAACTAACCTTGCCAAACCCCGATCAAGTCCTTGAATTACTTCATGTTTTTTGTATAAAAATCACTTAGAGAAAAAGCCAATGAAGGGGAGACACATGTTGAAAATTAAAGAAATACAAATAAACCTTCTAGAGGATTTCCTTCCCCTTTAGGGGCTTGCATACAAGTTTCCAACCAAACATTTCCGACATCTAATATTCATACTATTGGTGCATCTCACATGTCTCCCTAGATAATAATGTTTACGCCTACACAACATATGACATATACTACAATACCTAGCACTTTGCATGCGGTTTCAAATCATATTCCTAATTTGTATGTTCAACAAATCTAAGTCATGAAAGCTCGTATAGATTTTCTTACACACAATAATGTGCATGTCTCTATAATATCTATTAGGTTATTTAATAATCCATTCACCCATGAGGTCCTTAATATCCATTACCACATGGGTTTTCTCCACCCAAGTTGTATTTCTATGATGGAAATATGGTCCACAACAACTTCTTCATCCCTTTGTGGTGTCATGTATGGACCGTGATGGTAAAATACCTTATTGGCTAAGCCTTTTCCATGCGAATCTTAAAGAATATATCTTAAATTAGTTATATGCACTTCCTCTAAGTTTATTACACTCATTCCAAACCTTAGGTGATAGTTTCCTTTTTCATTTCTCTATTAACATTTTTAAATCATTATCATTTTCCCAAATTGCACAATTCACGTAAAAATTTAATGAGAAAGTTGAGAATATGTCCTATGTAATAAGACCATGCTCTCTTAAGATCCTACATGCATTGACAAAGGTGAATTAAAATAAATGTTTATTCTAGCCTTAATCCCAAAATTATGGGAAAGGTAGTGTTCTCTACTTTCACATCCTATAGAGACTTATGTCACATGTGTAAGGTCTATGATACCAAACTCCTTGTAGCCAATGTACTAAAATATAGAAACATAACAACTTCATTTAGTGAAACCAAATTCCAATTGAAACCATCATACAAAGGAAAAATGTAGACACTAAAGCACACACTTTAGCTATATTTCTAGTCCTGATCACATACTACTATTCATATGATTCCTAAGCAAGAAAAGTATTAATTGATCACTGTTTTTTGCATCTTGCTTTCTTTATACTTTCTCTCTTGGTCTTACACTTCTTGCCTAGTCTGTCTTTTCATACTTTGGCATTTCTAACTCTAGACACCAACGCCTAGCCGGATGTAAGTGCCCGTGCGCCCCCTCCCCTCTCATCACCCGACCTCTTTGTACTTTGCTCACATCTTTTAGGTCTCTTCTATCCATTTTGGCATCTTATTTCTTACTAGTTGGCCTTTTAGTGGTTAATTACAAAATTCAACCAAGGGAATCATATAAATATAAAGCTATATGATAATAATAAAGTACCAAGCACTAAACATTTACTATCACCACCTAAGGTTGCATCCAAAGGCCATTACAAGAGCATTCAAGCATCCATCTAGCACTCACACAAGGGAAAGGGACTACATTTTTCTGCATACACTTCATAGGAGGGGAAGTTCATTTTTCCATGCACACATCTATCTACATTTTCTACATCTAGCTATTTTCTCGCTATCAAGTGCGACTCGCATAAGAGCCACCTAGGGCACGATTCTACACACACACATAGAACTACATGGGGTCTGCAATGTAGTGTAGTATTTGGTCGTAAGTTCACTTTTTGACATCCTGGGGACATTTTGACCGATAGGTCCTCAGTATTACTAGTAATTTAACCAACTCATAGAAAATTTGGTGTCATTATAACCAAGGCGGTGTCTAAAGTTGTATGCAAAAGGAGAAAGAAAATCTTATTCAATAATACTTCTTTCTAAGAAAACATACTAAAATTAAACATGCATGAAAATGAGACACAACAACTAAATTAACAAAAAATTTTTTCACAGAAATAAACTATGCTAGGATATAATAGAAAAATCCTCCTCCTTGGGGAAGAGTAATTTTAGCCATTCTCTTCACTTCGGATTTGGATCAACTACAATTAACTTTTAAAACTACACTTGTATTGATTCAAAAGTGATTTACAAAATATTCTCCTTGTAGACACCAAAAACACTTCACATTTCATTATCTTCCTCCAGAACAACCTAATAATCACATCCTACACAGTGATCGATTTAACCCTAATTTGGTCACTCGCACCCCCTTTCACCCATCACAAAGCCCCCATCCACATATTCAGGGATTTAATTAATACCACTTAATTAAATTCCCCCTTTACCTACTCATCATGCCACTGATTGGCCACCTCACACAAATACCTCACCAGCCCACTAGCCCACTTGCCCCTCCACCTCACCCTTCCACTACCCCACTTGCACCTCCACCTCACCATTCCACTCTCTACCTTGCCCATACCTTGCCCATACCCTTCTAGAAAGCCCTAATAGTGGCCACTCCACTCATAGGACTCTCCCTTGTCCTATTACCCATTCTCAAGGCGGAGGGTGCATGTGCTCCGCCACTCACAACCAAGTGGGGAAGGCATATTCCCCACTTTTCAAAAAACAACGCCCCGACATAACCAGTGTTGGTTACAGTCTTACCGATGTTGGTCAAGTGGGACCGGTGTCAATCGCTTGTAAATACCCAATCTCGACTCTTTCCAACGGGTTAGTAAATCGTTGGATAGTTGGTTGATCATTGGGACATTTCAACGGTTGGTGAATCATCAGAGATTATCATTTACATCCTGGTGGATTGCTTGGCATGTTCTAGAACTTGACATTGAGACAAACAACTGAGGGAGGCAACCAAGCTCTTGGAACTTGTAGACACCTATAATTACGCCTAAGCAATTTAAATACTTAAATTGCGCTAATTATCCCCTTTCTCGCAAATCAACGACATATCGTCAAAAGCACTCATTTTCCCTCATATCATCATTAATTAATTACACTAAGCTAATTAATTAAGTTTCCTATCCAACAAATACCCTAATTAACGACCTTCATTAATAAATCACCCTTCTACATAGACTAATTAATTATTATTAATTAATTAGCTTTCCCTTCCATTTAACCAATAAATCAATATTTAATTGATTTAATCCCCTTTAATAGCCTAAATCGTACTAATATTTATCTAATTATCTTCTATAAGCTTACATCTACCTATTAGTTAATCACCTTTGATTAATTAAAACACCCCCCAACTCCCATGACTTGCTAAACATGTATTAAACTCTTCTAAAGTAAGGTTACCTTTAATAAAGCAACCTTATCCATTCCTAATCATGTTTTACCTTTATCCCACATTCATGAGAATGTGTTGAATCATTTATCCTTTGGGCTATATAAAGAGCCCTCCACCTACCTTTTTACTTACACCTAAACTCCTTAGAGAGCAAATGCAAAGCATATAGCAAAGAGACTAAGAGCTTGCACCTTGTCTTTTTGAGAGTTCATCTTCTTGAAGAGTTAAGCCTCTTTCTTAAAGTGCTTGGGTCATATGGGAGGTGTCAAAAGGGTCTTGTAGCCCAACTTTGATTAGCCCCATTCCTAGGTTCTTGGAACATTAAGGACAACTATTTTGATAGCCATGGAGCTTACTTAGGTCCATTTATTTATTTGTTGTTAGAGAATAGAGGAGTTTAGATATTTAGCATTGTTAGTTTCAAAGTTTGTATTTATGAATGCTAGCATCTAACCCTTTTTAATTCTTATTATGATGGTGTTTATGCTTTGTTTTAGCTAAATTGTAGAACTATTTTAGGTGGTAGTTCTTGCTTCATTTGATTTAGCATTAAGAAAAGTATACATGCATATAGAACTTCCCAAAGAAAGAACACCATTGGAGGAACTCACAAGAGATCTTTGTGAACACTTCCATTGAAGGACCTGGACCAGACTGAGCTCAAACAAGAGCTCTCTAACCAACCAACCACCTTCATCAATGTCTACCACACTCTAGCACACATCGACTCCAGGTAAGTGGATTCCTTTGTCCTCCACCCACATTTTGTGTTTTGGTTTCTCTATCTTCCTCTTCCAAGAAGTAAAATTGTCCTCCTAACCTCCCCACCTTGTTCATTCAGACCACACCCATACCCAGGACCCTGCTCCACCCCGTTCCACCCACCATCAACTCTCAGACTAGTCACAGAGAGCACCCCAATCACTACTTCCCAAGTCAGGACCCAAAACCAGTGACCGGTCACCCATAACCGTCATCGGTCAACTTTGATCTGCCGGTTACCCTGTCACCAACCTTCTACCAAAATACACCCAAAACCACCCTCCAGAACCCTTCTGCTCTGACCCTGAGCCCACTCCTCACCTAAATCTCACCAACACCACTCTCAACTCTCTCTTCCCACCTGAAGAACCCAAAACAACGCAAAACACCTCTGTTCTGACCCTCTGTCACTCCCATAGTGACCACTGCACTGATTACCCTTAACTGGCATCGGTTTGACCCAACCGGAATTGGTCATACCTGACCGTTGTTGGTCTCTCGTGTTCTTAACACAAAGTGTAGACCAAACCTACCGTTCACCCAAACTACCCAACAACCCTACCCAACCTTAACCTGACCCTGTCTATGACCCTCAAACTACCCAACCTACCCAAAACCCAACCTGAATGCTCTTTTATTGGCATAGTTTAATATTTAAATGAATTGACGCTGATAGTGACCTGAGGCACCCAAATCAGAATGCTAGCACTAGATTCTATTTATTTACATGCTTTGTCATTTTAATATTGATTTATAAATAGTGGATTGACAACCTTCTAGGGAGTATCACACTTCCTAGATCTAGCATACGCTAGGCAGTCCACTACATATGCTATTTAACTCTTTCTGGTGGTCTTGTTTTCTTATTACAGGGGTAGTCCTTCCCAACCAAAAAGGAGTTCACACGATCGACCAAGATCGGAAGTCTACACGTGCATATCAACCAAACCAAACAACAGGTAAACCTACCTTGAACCCTTATCTGTTTCAGTCTCTGATTGTACATTAAAAGGATCGAAACATTTTGGCACGCCCGGTGGGACCCATCCGGGGTTCCTTGCATTTCTTCATTCCTAGGCGAAAGTTGCTTGTTTGTTTCCCTTTCTAAAAGGTTCTCACACTTAAGTTTCTTCCTAGAATCTTCTTCTCTTCATATTGTCTAAAAGAAAACTATCTTTTGGTGTTTCTAAAACAAACATTTATTTTCTTTCGTTAATTATCACATTAGTGAAAGAGCATTCCTTCTCCTCTTCATCTTCTTGTGTCATCGAATGCAAAATTTTGATTTGGGCTTAAAATCAACTTCATTTCATTCTACTTTCTACATTTAGCTCACATTAAATGAGGGCAACCTATACGCTTGGAGGTCATGACCAACTGATGGTTGACAAACAAATCGTAGAAAGCACATCTTCTCTCTCTCTCTCTCTCTCTCTCTGTCTTACTGCATCGCACAAATATCAAAATATACACATTCTTAAACAACATCTTACCTGGAAGAAGTTGTAGGCGATCACATGATCGCGGCACAGTGGGCACCTAGCTTGTTGATTTGTCGAGTCATACTTCAGAGCGAAGCCCGCCCCACCATAACAAACCTGAAACCTCACCTTTAGATTTCCTTATTCCTAGGAAGCCATCCTAACCAAAAACTATGTTCTACAATTCATGTGTCAGTCCTTAAATAGCGTAAGCTGAACAAATATAATAGAAAAGGCACTCTTAAGATCACATTTTTCTTAGTGTTTCTACTTGTCTTGCATTTTGAGGTGAGAGGACTCGTTCTTCATTTTCTTATTTCCCCTTTGCATGCTCCCCATCATAGTTGGTGTATTCCGACTCCCTCTGAGTGTGCTTAGGACTTGTTTTTCATCATTCTCGAATTCTAGGTATGATTCCATCTCCAAATATAACTCACAACCCTATTTTCTTCATTACTGTTCTAATTTCACAAAGAATCGGTGTCGACCAAAGCAATCGTCGTTGGTTATCCCCTGACCACCATCGGTTATACCCTACCGACACTTTGGTCTTTTTATTTTAAGGGCTGACCTATCCAAAATACCTTTCATCTCTATGTTTCTTTTCTATAACAGCTCTTGAAACATTCTGGATACTCTATTTTCTGTCACATAGTTGTCACAGAGCCTTCCCTCTTGATAATACTCCCTCTATTGTCTTAGTTTGATAAAACATTCTTATTTCTCAGTAATCGCAATGGTTAACCCCAACCGGCATCGGTCATACATAACCGGTGTTGGTCAGATTGTGTTGGTTCTTAACTAACACATCCACCCGACACACCCCCATAGTACCCATTCTCTTCATCTCTGCTGCTTTCTATATTATCTGTAAAATACAGTACTACCTGGTCTGCCCCTCTCTACATGGTGTTGACACGCAATCAGGCCAACGCACTCGTGTTTCATGCTAGTCTTCAGCCTCTTCCACCTACTCCATCACCGCCTTCAGTATTATCCCCTATGGATCTCGTTTTCCCCATTTTTGTTAGTACAGGTGACTTCAGACTTTGCATGGTTCTTAGATCAGAACCCTGCTGCACTACAACACTATCTTGCTCACTCATCCACTCAAGATTCTTCGGCCACCCAATCTATGGTATGCCCGTGTCCATTCCTCCTACTCTTGCACCCACCGTCACTAGCCACCTCTAGCTCGGATCTCCCCGCCACTCCTCTCACAAGTGGTGTCGTAGCTCGATCCTGCACCGTGGTGGTGTCCACGTCCCCATACAACGTTCACTACACCTATGACATCTTCACCTCCTATGCCTTCCAATGCCTACATACCTATTCGATCACAACCCTCGCCAGTATCGACCAACTATACCCCCCTCCATAATTTGGTCCTATCCATTCCTCAATCACTTCCACCTATCACTACTAGGGTGGTCACCCCGACCCCTCCTGTATACACACACTTTCAACCTCCACCCGTAGCATCTACTTCTTACTCCACATACTACCCCTCCTCCTCCTTCTCCTCACACATACCTCCATAGTTTTCATACGCATCTCCATCACATACCGCGATACCTTCCACCTCGTATTCTTCATACCTTCTTCCCCCTCCTATAGGAAACCAACATTCATCAACTTACCTACCCGACCTTATTAAGATGATGATGGAAAAGATGCAAACGCTTGAAGCATCCCTTGCCGGTTCACGTACATCCCTCACCTATGAAGAGATTTGCAATGAACCTATTCATTTCTCCGTCCCTATTCGTCCATACCCCCGCACTGGGAAATGCCTAAATTCAACCGATTCCACAGCAAAGAAGACCCACAACAACATCTAAGGTCTTGTTATCCAACATGCTTGCACATTTTGTGGCTAACTCCCTTCATTCTTCCCTCTCTTGTGCCTCAGTCATAATTTTTGCTTTTCGGCACTCAAAACCCTCTGGAAATGGCACCATTGGATAGAACTCTTTCTCAGCTTTCCAAAAAGGTAAAGTTTTCCTCCTAACTCCATGTATTTTTGAAGTTATGGCTCGGCAGAGTTTTTGTGGGAAATTTTCCCTGGAAGGCCCGGGCAGCTGATAATATCATGCCACGTGTCGTCAAGGAACTGGCGGAGGCGGAGGTAAACTTGGAAATTTTACCAAGTGATTCGGAAAGTTTTCAAAGGGAATAATTCGCCCCGCAGGCCCGCTGGCGAATTGGATCGTGCCACGTGTCCAAGGGGGAAAAATTGAAAAAATGACTAAGTGTTGGTGCCATGAAAAAATCTTCGAAGAAGGCCCACGCCCAACCACATTGCGCCATGTGTCCTCAGTCCCCGAATGGCGGAGTGGAGTTGAACTTAAAATTTTGGCAAAATATTTTGTGAAGGCGTAAAGTCAAAGTTTTCCCATGCAAAGTCCGCATCCAATGGCCTCATGCCATGTGTCTCAAGAACAGTGGGCTGCGGAGAGAGAAACTTAAAATTTTGGCGAAGTGTTTGGGCGGGAGGAAAGGAGAAATATTGGCCCATCAACCCGCCAACCAGTCAGATTGCGCCACGTGTCCCCGGGGGTTGGAACGGAGAGGTGTGCACGGGGAGATTGGGATTTTTTCCCAAAGGCTAAAATGAAAAGAAAATGTTTTCCCCAAGGGCCCACGTCGAATGGGATGCTGCCACGTGTCTCAGACCGGGGAAATTGAAATGCAGAAAATTTGGGAAATTTTCCCAAAGAAAACGAAGGAAATATCAAAAGGAAAAGTCCGCCCCTAAGCGCGAGCCAATGAGATCATGCCACGTGTCCATGTGGTGGAAAAAAATTCAAGACAAGCCCACAGGAAAAATTCAAGGGAAAAGCCCGCATCCAATGGGGTTTTGCCACGTGTCCAATGAGGAAAAATGGTCAAACAATCGATGGAAAATTTAAAAGGAGATGCCCGCGCCCAATCAGCACATGCCATGTGGCACCTGGACGGTGGAGCGCAGGGGATTTTTGGGAAATTTTCCCAAATGCAAAAAGTGGAAAATTTCAAAATTTTCACCCGCCAATCCGTTTTGGCCCTGTTTTGCCCTAAAATTTCAAACGGCCATATCTTTCGATCCAGAGCTCGGTTTTTCACGTTCTTTATATCAATGGAAATCTAGTGAAATTATCTACAAGATTCTGGGATCATTTTTGTATTTTGATGGAGTTTGGAGAGAGAAAATTGAAAAACACCTCTGGCACGTGGTAATGGACAAAAATGACATTTCAACCACCATTTTTAATGAAGAATGGCTCGCATTCTCTCCCAACGCATGGTAAAAATGTTAGGGATGGACCTGTAAGGATGCCCATGCTGTTTTATTGCATTTTTGGTCAGTGGTTGAAGCTCTCCCACGTTTTCCCGTGTTTCTCTCTCTTGGGGTCATTTCTGGCATTGTAAAAGCCAGATTTGGCTCATTTTTGAAGGGTGGAACATTTTTCATGTATTGCAGGCTCCCTCTTTCACCTTGGAAGTGATTTTGTGGAATATCAGACCTTTCCAAGACTATAACCTATTTTTTTCCTCTCAGATGTTGTAATGCATGTGTTTTGGTAATGGAAATGATAATGCAGGCTCTGTGAATGAGTTTTAATCCTCTGTTTGTGTTGTTTGATTCATTTATGACCTTCCATTACAGTTTATCAATTTGTGCATGAAGTTTTGTTGCATTTCTATGATTTGTGTCAATCTGCAGAAGTAAAAATTCTCACCACTCCTTTGGTGCATCACCTTATTAGCACTAGTTTCAGTTTTTTTACATTCTCTATCTCTGTCCCCTTTGAATTTAGAGTAGGATCTTGAATTCAAACCCTCTGTAACTTGCAAGTAATACACCTGATCAGAGGAGTTGAGGAACCAACCTCTAATCTAGAGATTCTTTTCCCATTTTTACAAGTCCCACACTTGGGGAAAGATTCAATGTTGTGCAATCACACTGGATGTCCAAAGTGTCAAACTAGAAATCTGATCAACATCCAGGGGTGCTACTGATTTGCACCAATAGTTTTGGCATGCCCGGTGGGACCTTAGAGGTCTTCATCTTCATTGTAACAAAATTGATGTGCATTTGTTGCAAGTTTCTTGCTTAAAAGAGCCCTAAATTACACATCTGGCGACTCCAAGGAAGAAGAATCAGTTGTTTTAGCAAAGGTGCAACACGAAAACTCATGAGAAGAATCACCACAAGGTCAAGAGTTAGAGAAGAAGGTCAAGAGTTAGAGAAGAAGAGGTGTTGTTTGAGTATCTATAATTATCTCCAAGAAGAAGGCAAAGAGGGAGGAGAATTCAAAGGTCTCCATCTCCACCAAACAGAACTCTATCAACTCCTCCACCTGGTAGGCCTTTCATTCAATCAACAAGGGTTCTAAGGCCAATCAGAATGGCACAAAACAACCCCTATGTCAATTTCACTGGCAGCAACCCACTTGCTCTCAATGCACAAAATCTAATCCCAGTTGCAGCATTGAAGAACATTCCATACTTTACTGGAGAGAATCAGACCACTCCTGGTGATCATGTTAAGGATATTGCTAATATTTGTGCAATCCATGAGATTAATGAGATGCAAGTTGCTATCAAACTGCTGGCATCTTCATTCAAAGGGAAAGCTTTGCAATGGTTCAGGAGTCTTGCCTCAGGTTCTATCCAAAATTGGAACCAACTATGTATAGCCCTCCATGAGTAGTTTGGAGAAAAGGGAGATAACTTGTCCCTTTTGGAACAGTTGACAACCATCAAGAGAGCTCCCAATGAGCAAACTGACTTCAACTTTAGGTTTCAAATGACTTGGGAGAGAATTCCAGTGGTAGTAAGGCCAGCAGAAGGTGCTTTTCTATATTACCTTAAAGCTTTAAATTCTGATATTTCTATGTTAATTCAATCCATGGGAGGCACAACTATCCCTGTTGCTTATAACATTGCCATTAGAGCTGAAAATTGTTTGATTCAAGCTGGCAAGCTAGCTCCTAGGCCTCCAATGCCATTATACCCAAGTTTAGAAAGCCCAAGTACTAGTCAAGTGCCTAATTTAGCTCCTATTCCCACTCCTAGAAATCATAATTCAAGTGAAGCTTCTACTTCATCTTCTAGTGCCTCAAATGAACTTCAAGAAGTCATGAAGCAATTGCAAAATTTAGGTAATGAGCTGGTTACACTCAAGAGGTAGCAAGCCCAAGGTTTTAGGCCTTCTTTCCAGCCTCAAGCTCATCCTAACAGTAGCCATACCAACCTCAAAGACCACCCAATCCAGCTACAAATTTAAACCAAGCAAGACCTCCTACCAACAGACCATTTCAGCCCTATAATCCCAATGCTACATCTGCCTCTAAGGCATTAGTGCCAGTGTAAAACAACATAGCTCAAGAGTATGATTGGTGTTTCCCATGCAATGAACCTCACAACCAGTCTATGTGTTTCAACGGTGCCTTAAATCAAGCGTTAATGGTGACTACAACTGGTGTGGAGGGTGAAGGTAGTCAAGGAAATAACCAACAACAAGAAACATTCCAGAATAATCAGCTCCAAATGATGCCACACTTGTAAACTAGCAGGTAGAAGATTTTTGTGGCATGAATCAAACAATTCCCCAAAGTGTTGCAGCCAACACAAGGTCAAAAAGGAGAAATTTGGGTGAAGAAAAGCCATTGGCTCCAAGTAATCCACAATATTCTATCACTCCACAAATTATTGGCAAACAAAATGCAGTTCCAAACACACAAGGGCTGCCTAAAATAGCTCTTAGGCCAACTCAAATGCCAGTTGTTGCTACCCATATGCAAGGAATGAATGTGCAAGCCAAGGGACAGTAAAGAGATGCTTCATCTCCATTCAACATCATTGATCAGATGAAGAAGACAAATGTAAACATATCAATGTGGGAATCACTATCCATCCCAGGCCAAAGAGATTTGCTACAAGCTGCCATGAAGGACTAGTCAACTTCAAATCAGCAAGTCCAAATGCAAGAGAAGGTGCTCACAAATGCTACCCAGCCTGAGGGGAATCATGGAGGATAGCAAGGTAAAATGTTGAAACCCCCTCCATTCTATGTTTCATTGATCATTGGAAACCAATTAGTACACAATTGCATGATTGATTCCGAGCAAGTAGTTCAAGAATGCCCAAGCAAATAGTTGATCAATTAGGGAATTCAATATGAGGTCATATCTAAAGGGGTAGTGCAATTGATGGGACAGCAGTAACAATAGTTGGAGTGATAAATAACTTGAGTCTTACTTTGCATGCATGCCCCAACGTTGTTGTTTTGCAAGATGTCTTAGTAATAGATCTTCCACCACTCTTTGCCCTATGTTTTTCAAGGGATTTCACAGCCAAGATTGGAGGTTACTTATCTACTAATTGGTCACACATGTTGTTCAAAAAGATATGGAACCAAGGCCACAATCAGATCTGAACCTATTGCAAACTTTCACATTGAGCCTTACACTCCAAGCCAAATCAATACCAATTGTTCAACGTTTGATCAAGAAGATTATCCAAGCACTGATGAAGTTGACACCAAGGTTGGAAGTATCCCGATATGAATCTTGATGAATGGGCAAACAAGGTGCATGCTTTTGATCCTTATCAAGAAATAGAAGAATCTGAGCTAGGAGTCTATTACATGCATGAAGAAAATCAACCTATTCCTAAGATCACCAAGCCAAACCACAATGATGACAATGAGGTATGGCAGTTGTTTTTGATGGATCAAGGTAGACAAAGGTGCGGAGGGGGAGATATGCTTGTTTCACCTCAAGGAGTTAAGTATTATTCAGCTTTTAGATTTCAATTTGCATGCTCTAATAACACTGCTGAATATGAAGCTTTGATACAAGGATTGCATTGGTCAATCAAGAGAGGAATAAAGAACTTGCAAGTCTTTGGTGACAGTGAGTTGATTGTCAACCAAGTTAAGGGGCAGCATGCTGTTAAGAATGATCTACTCAAGTGTTACAAAAATAGGGTGTGGGACCTCATTGAATATTTTGAGGGCTTTGGCATAAAATCCATTCCTAGAAAAGAGAACCAAGCTGCTGACAGGATTGCAGTAGTTGGAGCAGCCTTTGACGTTGTTGAAAGCATCCAAAAAGACAAGGTACAACCAAAAATCCATGTGATTGTAAGGCCTTCAGTGCCAAACAACAATGTAAGTTGGCAAGTGTTTGAAAATGATCAACAAATCATCCATTTCTTGCAAGAAGAGGCTAAGTTCTCACTAAAAATCGGAAAAGTTGGAACAGCGAAGATGGTGACCAAGTGGTACAACTGAGAACCAACAAACTACCAAAGGGACTTATTACTTTGGAGTCCATCTTCAATCCTAATGATCAGTTTAGGAAGGAGAAAGCAAACATCCAAGTCAAGGGAGAAGATTCGGTGTCCATCTTGGTGGAAGAAGGCAAATCACTCCAAATTGGTAAGATGACAACTGAACAAGAAAGGTATGAGTTCATATAGCTTTGTCAAGAATTCCCTGATGTGTTTGCTTGGAGCTATGAATATTTGAAGGGTTTCAATCCCAAGTTATCTCAACATACCATTGAATTGGATCCAAGTACTAAGCCCATCAAGCAAAAACAAAGACCAGTCAATCCACACATGGAGCCTCTCATGAGAAAAGAATTGAATAAGTTGATAGAGTCAAGAATCATATTCCCTATCAAGCATTCTAGTTGGGTGGCCAACTTGGTTCCAGTTAGAAAGAAGAGTGGGGAAATCAGATTGTGTGTTGACTTCAGAGATTTGAATAGAGCATCTCTCAAGGATCATTATCCACTTCCTTCCATGGAGCAGATTTTACAAGTTGTTGCTGGCTCTGAGAGGTTTTCACTACTTGATGGCTATTCAGGGTACAATCAGATTATGGTGAAAGAAGAAGATCAGTTCAAGACAACCTTTACAACCAAATGGGGAACTTATGCATACAGGAAAATGCCATTTGGGCTGTCCAATGCTGGAGCTACCTTCCAAAGAGCAATGGACATGGCGTTCAAGGATTTGATTAACAACATGGTGCTGATATATCTTGATGATATCACTATTTTTTCAAAAATGCAATAGACCATCTCTTTCATTTGAGACAAGTGTTCCAAAGGTGCAAAAGATTTGGAGTATCCTTGAATCCTAAAAAGTGTATTTTTCTAGCCCATGAAGGAAAGCTCCTTGGCCACATTGTCTCCAAAGCAGGATTAGCAATTGATCTAGAAAGAGTTGAATCCATAAAAGCACTACCATTGCTAAGCCACAAGAAGGCCCTTCAAAGTTTCTTGGGGAGAATAAATTTTGTTTGGAGGTTTGTCTCAAATTTTGCATCCCTAGTCAAGCCTATCACCAAGATGTTGAAAAAAGCATGGATTTCAAATGGAAGGAAAAAGGAAAGGAAAGTTTTGAAGCAATCAAAGAAGCCATCTCTCAAGCCCCAACTCTCATTAACCCATATTTCTCCAAGGATTTCATCCTCTATGCATTTGGGGGTGAAGATAATATTTCTTCAATTTTGGTACAACAGAACAAAAACAATGATGAGCAGCCAATTTCTTTCTTCAGCCAAAGCCTGGAGGACTATGAGGTGAGATATTCTTTCATTGAGAAGCATGTTCTTGCAGTAATCAGGAGCTTGAAGAAATTCAAGCATCTAGTTTCAAACAACAAGGTTCAATTGTTGGTTTCTCATGTGGGAGTTAAGGACTTCCTCCTCAACAAAGACCTAAATGAAAAGAGGGCAGGTTGGATTACTCGTGTCATGGAGTATGACATTGAGATCAAAGTCACCAAGTTGGTTAGAGGAAAAGGATTGTGTGAGTAGCTGGTCTTGAACAAACACAAGGAAGCATGCAATGAGAAGGAGGCTATTTTGGCATTGCAAGACAGCCATGAGCAAGGAAGCACTCAAAAGGAAAATGATGGTGTCCTCACTCCTTGCTGGACCCAAGACATAATGCACTTCCTAAGCATAGGTCTATGCCCTCCAGAGATGAACAAGACCAAAAGAAGACACTTCAGATTGCAGTTGTCCCATATGCCCTTGTTGATGGTGTTTTGTTCAGAAAAGGATGTGAATGGAGTGCTACTGAGATGCATTGGTACAAATCAGATTCATAGGGTGTTGGAAGAGTTCCATGGTGGATCAGCTGGTGGTCATTTTGCACCAAGAGTGACAACTCTAAAGATCATGAGGGCTGACTATTATTGGCCCAAGATTTTCAGTGATTGTTATGCATGGATCAAGAGGTGCAAGAATTGTGCATTCTTCACAGGTAAAGAGAGGCTAGCTGCCCTTCCATTGCATCCAATTTCAGTTGACCAGCCATTCATGCAATGGGGTTTGGACTTCATTGGGGTCATTAATCCCAATTCAAGCCAAGGGCACAAATGGATTTTAATAGCAACAGATTACTTCACCAAGTGGATTGAAGTAGTAGCACTCAAGGAAGCAAATGAATCTAGCATCTTAGATTTATATGAGGGAATAACAACCAGATTTGGCATACCTGCTACAATAATATCAGATAATGCATTGGCATTCATTGGGTCCAAGGTGACTGAATGGGCTGTCAAGAATGGGATCTACCTAAGTACTTCATCAAACTATTACCCTCAGGGTAATGGCCAAGCTGAATCTACAAACAAGAACTTGTTAAGGATCATTAGGAGGACTCTTGATGAAAATCAGAGGTCTTGGCATACCAAATTGAAATCAGCCTTATGGGCTGATAGGATAACTCCCAAGAGATCTACAGGTAATTCTCCATTCAAGCTTGTTTATGGAAGAGAGGCAATTTTTCCCATGTCACTTGAGTTTCCAATGTTAGAACTCATGAAATAGTTGGATTTGTTGGAGTTTGAGCCCATGGAGGTTAGATATGCAGAATTGATGGAGCTCCAAGAAATCAGAAATCAGGCATCCCAAGCAATGGAGAAAGATCAAGCTTTGGTCAAGAAGACCTTTGATAGGAAGGCCAAGGATAAATATTTCCAAGTTGGAGATCTAGTGTTAAAATGGGATGTAAACATAGCAAAACCGAGAAAACATTCAAAATTTCATGCCATTTGGAGTGGTCCATATGTGGTCACAAAGTGTAAGGACAACAATGCTTTCCAATTGTCTTCATTGGATGGTGAAGAATTGCAGATTCCAGTCAATGGAATCCATCTGAAGCATTGCTACTAAAGGAAGTTCTCCACCTTGTACATATTAGCTTAGGTTTCCATTCCTCCAAGTGCTTATGCACATTGTTTTGTTGTAGATTAGCTTTGCTTTCCCTAAGTGCTTTGGCACAAGCTTGCTGTTCCAGGAAATGTGTTTTGCAGGCCTTGCTCCAATCAGGTGATGTGCCACCCTCCATCTTCCTCCTTGTAGTGTTCTAATCAGTTGGGGTACCAAGTAGAGAATTTAATGACTCCATGCCCAATGGATTGCTTTAGGCAACTGGTAACTTCATCCAGCAGGCTAGATGACCCCTCTGAGTCACCAAAATTGTTATCTAAAATGTTCCCCTTGCACATTTTGTGGCTAACTCCCTTCATTCTTCCCTCTCTTGTGCCTCAGTCATAATTTTTGCTTTTCAAGCACTCAAAACCCTTTGGAAATGGCACCATTGGATAGAGCTCTTTCTCAGCTTTCTAGAAAGGTAAAGTTTTCCTCCTAACTCCATGTATTTTTGAAGTTATGGCTCGTGCAGAGTTTTTGTGGGAAATTTCCCTGAAGGCCCGCAGCTAGTAATATCATGCCACGTGTCCTCGGACTAGTGGAGGGCAGAGGTAAACTTGGAAATTTTACCAAGTGATTTGGTAAGTTTTCAAAGGGAATAATTTGCACCCGTAGGCCCACCGACGAATTGGATTGTGCCACGTGTCCAAGGGGGAAAAATGAAAAAATGACTAAGTGTTAGCGCCATGAAAAATCTCCGAGAAGGCCCGAGCCAAACCACATTGTGCCATGTGTCCTCAGTCCCTAGAATGGTGAGCGCAGAGGTGAAGTTAAAATTTTGGTGAAATATTTTGTGAAGGCACAAAGTCAAAGTTTTCCTACAAAGTCCGCATCCAATGGCCTCATGCCACGTGTCTGAAGAACAGTGGGCCGCGGAGAGAAACTTAAAATTTTGGCGAAGTGTTTGGGTGGGAGGAAAGGAGAAATATTGGCCCATCAACCCACAACTAACCAGTCAGATTGCGCCATGTGTCCCCGGGGGCCGGAACGGTGGAGCGCGGGGAGATTGGGATTTTTTCCCAAAGGCTAAAATGAAAAGAAAAATGTTTTCCCCAAGGGCCCGCGTCGAATGGGATGCTGCCACGTGTCTCGACCGGCAAGGCGGGGAAAATTTGGGAAATTTTCCCAAAGAAAATGAAGGAAATTTCAAAAGGAAAATTCCACCCCCTAAGTGTGAGCCAATGAGATCATGCCACATGTCCATGTGGTGGCAAAAATTCAAGACAAGCCCGTAGGAAAAATTTGAAGGGAAAAGCCCGCATCCAATGGGGTTTTGCCACGTGTCCAACGAGGAAAAATGGTCAAACAACGATGGAAAATTTAAAAGGAGATGCCCGTGCCCAATCAGCACGTGCCATGTGGCACTTGGAATGGCGGAGCACGGGGATTTTTGGGAAATTTTCCCAAATGCAAAAAGTGGAAAATTTCAAAATTTTCACCCGCCAATTGTTTTGGCCCTGTTTTGCCCTAAAATTTCAAACGGCCATATCTTTCGATCCAGAGCTCGATTTTTTTCATGTTCTTTATATCAATGGAAATATGGTGAAATTTTCTACAAGATTTCGGGCTCATTTTTGTATTTTGATGGAGTTTGGAGAGAGAAAATTGAAAAAAGCCTCTGGCACGTGGTAATGGATAGAAATGACATTTCAACCACTATTTTTAATGAAGAATGGCTCGCATTCTCTCCCAGCATGGTAAAAATGTCAGGGGATGGACCTGTAAGGATGCCCATGCTATTTTATTGCATTTTTGGTCGGTGGTTGAAGCTCTCCCATGTTTTCCCGCATTTCTCTCTCCTGGGGTCATTTCTGGCATTGTAAAAGCTAGATTTGGCTCATTTTTGAAGGGTGGAACATTTTTCATGTATTGCAGGCTCCCTCTTTCACCTTGGAAGTGATTTTGTGGAATATCAGACCTTTTCCAAGACTGCAACCTATTTTTTTCCTCTCAAATGTTGTAATGCATGTGTTTTGGTAATGGAAATGACAATGCAGGCTTTGTGAATGAGTTTTAATCCTCTGTTTGTGTTGTTTGATTCATTTCTAACCTTCCATTATAGTTTATCAGTTTGTGCATGGAGTTTTGTTGCATTTATATGATTTGTGTCAATCTGCAGAAGTAAAAATTCTCACCACTCCTTTGGTGCATCACCTTATTAGCACTAGTTTCAGTTTTTGCATTCTCTATCTCTGTCCCCTTTGGAATTTAGAGTAGGATCTTGAATTCAAACCCTCTGTAGCTTGCAAGTAATACACACATCGGAGGAGTTGAGGAACCAACCTCTAATCTGGAGATTCTTTTCCCATTTTTACAAGTCCCACACTTGGGGAAAAGATTCAATGTTGTGCAATCACACTGGATGTCCAAAGTGTCAAACTAGAAATCTGATCAACATCCAGGGGTGCTGCTGATTTTCAAAAACAGTCTTTTAAGCACATGTGCTACCTCATTGCTCATGATGATGCTTTGCTATTGCGAACATTTCCCATGTCCCTTAACGGACCAGCCCTTGACTGGTATAGTGCTCTACCTAAGCACTCTATCTTCTCTTTCAACCAAGTGGCCCAAGCTTTTCTGGACCATTTCTCCATCAATGTAACCAAGAAAGTCACCATGACCGACTTGTACACTACGCATCAATACGATGATGAGTCAATCATAGACTTTGTTGCTCGTTGGCGTGGCCTTGTCAACCAACTCACATTCCCCCTACCACAGACATGAACTCATAGAATTGTTTACACGAGCTTGTGCTCACCACATCTCCTCTACCCTCCAAATACAAACATTTCGTACCTTTGATGAAGCGTTCACCATGGCCCGAAACTCAAAATCTGAGCCCTTGAAGAGAAACAGATTCAGTTGTGCAGCAAAAGAAAATCACCCTGTTTAAACCACAAGAACCCTCTTCCACTACCAAAACATCGTCAACCGCTCCCCAACCCTCCTAGGCCTAAAGGCTCTACCCACGTGGTGATCCTGAAGGCTGGCCCACCTCACCCATCTAACCTACCAAAACCACCGCCTAACCTCTCGCCAGTGCAAATGTTCCTTTTCAAAAATGAACAAAAGAAGTATACGCCCCTCACTGAACCATACCCTACCATTTTGAAAAAACTCTGAATGTAGGGGCTATCATCCTTCCGACCATCAAACCACATCCCAATTTTGATCTTGCCCACCCCATACCCACATGGTACAGAGAATGAAATTTGTGACTACCATCGTGTCTGTGGGCACAACCAACAACTACATCACCTTTAAAAACATTGTTCAAGAAATGTTGGATAAAGGAGATCTCATTCTGGACAACCCCATCCATGAACCAAAACCTGCACATTTTTGAAAAATCGCTCCCAAATCATACGCCCCCACCTAATGTAACCATCCTTTCGTCGATAGTGACACTATCAGTGAGGTTCACGCCATCTTTGATGTCTTACCCACACCAATCACACCATACCCCCAACCACACCTATAGAAGAACCTTGTGAACACACACTTTTACCCGTATCTGACATCTCCATCCTCCTCACCATTACCACCAAAAGTTAATCTAGTGTAAACAAATACTTCTTCATTGGACACCATGCTCACCCTACTGGGTCTTGTCTCAGACCCCCTACTCTCATAGTCGATGAACCGCCATCGACACCTACTGCATACTCACCGAGGAGTCGAAGTACCTCCCCCTCCCCTACCTCACCACACATTAAGGAGTCAAGAGTGCCTCCCCCTTCTTCATCTATCTCACCCACACCTCACCATGATGAAGAACCCATGCCGATACCAACTCGACCCACTACCCTCATCTACAACATTGCATGATCTCCTCTCATCTCTCCTTCCCACTACATCAGACGTAGAGAGCTTCCCTGTGTCACAGATAACCATTCCATTTACAGGGATTACCACCAAATCCACCCTCATTCCCTTCCTCTCTTCATCACCGCATTCGATAGACTATCCAGAGTATGTTGATCACTCATTGCTTCGGGAATGCCTTCGAATCCCCGTCTCCACACAAATGCAGACCCCACCTACCGACTCACCCACTATTTACCCTATAATAGTGGTAGCATCTATACCGCCCCACCCACCAAGGTGACTACAACACCTCCCACACTACCCCTAACCATCCACGTACCTTCTTTGTCTTCACCTCCCACCTCATCACTCTCCATACCTTCCTCATCTACCTCCCAGGTCATCTCTCGTATACTGGGGGTGCGATCCACATCCAGCCTCTCTCACCCAACAATCAAGCTTGATCTAACCACCTTCGCTCATCCCTTCACCAAGAACACACCCCTACCAAAACCCAAACACCAACCACCTCGGACGTCGAATCGGCATCACCTTCACCCTCTTCATTGCCTTCACCACTACCCTCACTCTTGGGCCCAAACCTATCTAACTCAAGCACTGAATTGACTATACACAATATAGCCAAGAATCACCAACGTACCCATCTACCACTACCTCCGATTCTACCCAACCCTAGAAAGTTTCCTTTACCTATTAGGCAACGCCAACCACCACTACTGTCTATCACCACTACCTCCACAGTGCCACTACTCTCACCTTGGATAACCCATCCTCTACCACCTTCAGCACTACCCTCAACTTCACACCACCGTTCTGCATTGCCAATTACCCCACCTCCCAAAACAATGCCTAAATCCAAGACCAAATCATCCACCACCTCCTTACCAAACAAGATGTGACCCACACCCCCACCCAAACCAAAACATACCCAAACTACCCTAATCACCCCCACATCACGATCAATGGCACCCTCCTCTAACTCACTACGGAGTGCCTCACCTAGGACCATACCCACCGCACGCAGTGACCCAATGGCAGGATCCTATGTGACTATCCTGGCTAACCTACTGGCTTCCGCCCACATCATCTTACCACCCATCCGACCATACGACCCACTCAAACCAAAACCAAAATGGTTTGACGACTCCCAGATTTGTGCCTATCATCGAGCACCCAGACATAGTGTGGAGGATTGCCAAGCCCTTAAAACACTCCTGCTCCAGCTCTTCATGGAGGATGATC
This sequence comes from Taxus wallichiana var. yunnanensis, assembly GCA_018340775.1. Lineage (NCBI taxonomy): Eukaryota > Viridiplantae > Streptophyta > Pinopsida > Cupressales > Taxaceae > Taxus > Taxus wallichiana. The sequence continues at coordinate 616,815,213 of CM031242.1, read as the reverse complement.
ATATGTAGACACAGAACAAGTCCCTCCTGCCACCATAACCCCCTCACCTATACCATTACCAGCTAGATCCTCGTTACCCCACACATCATACCCTTCCTACCCGCCACCAATATTTGAAATCAATATGGTTCGGATCGCCACTCGGGCTCAACGGGATAAAGGAAAAACTAGGGTAGATGAACCTACTACCACACCTATACCCCACATCACACCTATGCCCGCACCTAAAATCACTATCTGTGGACCCGCCTTCCCTGTTTCCAATGGGAGAGCCCATCATGCCATGATCAAACAACTTCATCAATCACCACTCAAAATGTCATTGTATGCGACCTCATCCAAACTTCTGAATCTCATTGCCAGGCCCTTATTGAAGTCCTGCAATCCATTAAGGTTCCACCTAATGACCCCACCCCCGTTGCATCCATTATCACACCACACCATGTGGCCTCCCTTATTTCTTCACCTTCCACCTCGACACCCACTACCTCATCTCAGGTGGCTGCCCTCACCTTCTCTCGATGATGAGATCGCACCTCACCAAATAGAGGATCCGGATCCCACCTGTTCATCTCTACCTGTGTCGACAATGTATGTGTCAGTGTATTATGATTGATGGTGGAGCTAGTATCAATATCATCTCATCTCATGTGTTCAATCAAATGTGCATTCCCACTAATTGCATGCATAATGACCCAATTATGTTATGCTCTTTCAATGATGCCATAACCACCACCTTGGGGATGGTAATCCTACACATTCGTGTTGGTCCCCATAGCATCCCAAACTCTTCTACGTCCTAGAAGGGGAGTTCCAATACAACATGTTGCTTGGCCGTCCCTAGATTTGTGCCATGGGATGTGTTCCCTCCACCCTCCATCATTGTCTCAAATTTGAACATGAAGGATGCGGCTACACCATATCAGGTGACCCTTCACCATTCAAGACCTGCAACATGTTATATCGACCCAACGACATCCTCATACCTATCACCACCCCTGCTACCACCTCTGCTTCAGCTACCACCACCTCTACCACTCCTTCTCTAACCCCTACATCACCCATTACCACCGCTACAACAACCCCCTCAGAATCACCTCCTGCTCCACAACCCGCATCCTCCTCATCTCAAACCCCTGGCGAGACATCCATTCCCACCACCAACATTCTGGAAACTAGTCCACTAGAAGGTGTTTTTCAATGCCTGACATTGGGGGAGTACCACCTCTATAACATTGATACCCTCCGTACCCCTGCAAGAGTACGAGAAACCTTCAGCAACACCCCCATTATGACCCCGTGCATTAGTGAGGTTCTCACCTATGGACCCTCTCATCTTCGCACTAACCTAACCTATGGGGATATTGACACTCCCACCTACACACCTAAACCACCAACTCCAACCCTACCATTCACCACCACCCTTCCCTCATTAACCAATTGGCATTTTTCCCATACCTTCCTACATCATTATGCTTGGAAGGGTTTTGGCTTTGGTCTTTACGAGCAAGGCCATCACACCGTCATTCCTTGCACCTCTTGTAAACACAAGGACCTGTCATCTCGTAAAATTGGCAAGGGAAATTTTACTGATAACCTTACCAAAATTTTGTTCCAGTCCCTCGTCAGGGATCCCTTGCGTTCGGAACGTTGCAAAATCCCTTCCTGGGAAATCTAGTTTTCCGAACTTAGCCATTTTTGGTCTTTTTGGTGGGCGCACATAATGACTATGCAACATAAACTTTTGATGCACCCCCTTTAAATCCTTTGGCGCATGCTTTCTCGTGTCAACAGGCGTTTTGGTGCACCTCACTATGTTGAGTCTTCCTTGCATGCGCCAAGGCGCATGCACCTTCCTGTCAACAGAACATTTGTTGTGCCACTTTTTGGTGCACCAAGGGCACACATATTCCTCTGTCGACACCACTTTCGGTGCGCCAAAGGCACGCATATTTTCTGTGTTGGAAAATGTTTTGGTGTGCCAAAGGGCACATGTTTTCTTGTGTCGACAGCTCTTTTGGTGCACCACTTGAAAAGTTGGTGGCGCATTTATTGCTACCTCGCCTATAAATAGGCGCGTCTTACTGTCATTATCATCCGACACAATCACGTGATTATTTTTCTCTGTACACTTATCAGTACGCCTTACTGTCGCTTTCGAATCTTTTCGTGGACCCGTTTGCACACTTCTCCACTATTTATCCTGGTAAGAGGTCCTCTATCTTTTATGCATTTTTGTGTTTGTGGTTTTTGGCTGCTTGTTGGTATGGTTTGGATTGGAAGGACTGTGAATCATGAATTTCCCCCCTTTCTTCTTTGTCTTTTCCATTCTCCCCCATGTTCTTCCCCCTCTTTCCAGATCTGCTGGTAGAGGAAACTCATGTCCTGAAAAGATTACCTAAAACTCTTTGTTTAAAGCCTCTTTATCACCTAAAACACTCTCAAGAAGAAGTTTGAAAGAATGAAACCCCTCAGAGAAAGAACTAAAGCTTAAAAAGAAACTGTATTTTCTTCTCCTTTGGCGCATCTGTCACCCCTGTTACACAAAGAAATAGCGCATGCGCAATGGCGCACATTCCTGTCTGCTACATCATGAAAAAGTTTGTGCCCTCAAGGCGCACTTCCTTATTTAGTTTGTTGCAAACACCTTCCTCACACCCCCACTCATTTGCGCCCAAACTCATTTGTTGCATCGTTAAAACCTGCGCCCTTTGGCGCACCATGCATATGTAACACACTTTCAAACACATGCCAAGTGCAAAGCTTTAAACGGTGCAGGCATCCTCATTGCAACAACATCATGTTATGCATAACTTCCATGCGCGCGCAAGTTCTCTTTAGCACACTAAAAGCATATGTTACACAAACCTTATATGCGCCTCTGGCGCACCAAAGTTCCATGCAACATAAAAATTATATGCGCCACGGGCGCATCCTGTTCCCGTGTAACATAAAGAATCCATGCGCCCTTTATAAAACGCATACATATGGCGCAGGCGCACTTGTGCTTACAACAACAAAGAATGTAATCTGCAGTATCCATGTGCCATGCGCCCTTTGGCGCTGATTTCTCCCCTGCAGCATCCCTTTCCTGTGCGCCTTACTATTTAACCTATGAACTGCAGTATTCATGTGCCCTGCGCCCTGAGGCCTTTAAATTGCTAACTCTTTCTTCTGTCAACATTTCAATGGAAAATCAAACAGCTGACACGGCTTTCTTCAATTGGGTTTCACTTCTTATTGTTGCAGATCAGCAACTAAGTTCAGAAGAACGTATGTCAACATCAAGCAAGAAACCTATCAAATCTAAAGGCAAGGCCAAGCTCACAGAAGAAGAAATGAAGTATAAATATCAGAGGGTCAGAATGCCCGAGTCCCAGGCCGAGTGTGACCTGGACATCAGAGACTCAGAGCTGGGTCATATTGATATGGAGGAGTTCTGGGTCAGAACTCAGAAGGTCACAAGAAGTCCATGGATGGACAAATTGATAGGCAGTGCGCTGCACTTTGCTGGAGGAATCCCAGTAAGTGCCGTGAATAATGAATTTATGATGGTGGTTGCCCGGTGCTACAATAAAGACACAAGATGTGTCGTAAATGAGAAGGGCGAGGTCATAATCAACCTCACTTGCCCGCCACTTTGAATTAATGCTCGGCATCCCTCACCATCGGCACTTTGTGGCCGTAAGCCGGGAAGACTGCATCAAAGCCTGGGACGACAATGAAGATCAGTGCATGCAGCTGATGAACGAGGTATATTTGAAAAATAAAAAGGTGGTGACTCGGTGGCCACAGGTCATTCATCACGGTGAATTCTCGGAGGAACTCAATGACACCATTACGTTCCTGAGCAGAGTCTTTGGACTTCCTGACACCCATTATTTTCACAAATGGATGCTGCGGTATTTGGAAACAATGAACAAAAATGTGCCCAATCAACGCTTTGAGTGGGCGAAATCATAAGTAGCACAATATCAAAGCAGCTACAACAACTTGCCACCTGCAGGGAGGTTATACATGAATTCTATGTTGTTTTGCGTTGCTGACTTGAGAAAGGGACTACCCAGCTCTGATGCGGTGCGGGTTTGGCCCCAGGTTAAAATCTATGAATATTATCTAGAACTGAAGCTAGAAAATAGCATCCCCCAATTTACAAAGATCAACGATGCCTTCTTCTACGGCATCATCACCTCTTGAGGCCGAATATGACTCATGGTCGCACTGATCAAGAGCATCGTGGCAGCCATGGAGAAATGGGGGGCCCTGTTCACTCAATTCCCCACATTCACTTATCTAAGGGCGGCTAACTTCTTGGGGGAGCCAACTAAACTACCAAGGTATGCGCTGGTCCCAAATTGATTCTGCTAGAGCTGTCAAGACAGCTAATCACCTACCATGAGAAATGCCTTAAGAGAAAGAAGGGTGGAACTCCTTTCCCCCTCACAGTGGGTAGGTATACATGTCTCACTCACCACAAGGCAAAGACATGTTTGCAGAGCTAGAGCTGCTAAATCTGAAACATAATTTCCTAGCAAGGCCCACCTTCGACCCGAGAAATTGTCTGCCTAGGGCCAAGCTCGATCCGATCCATATCCCTCAGATCGAAGATATCTACATCGATATATATCATGAGGTTGAGCTCAGGAGGAAGGACCATTCTCGTTTGGCCTTAGTAGAAATCATCTAGTACGGGGTGGCCATCGTCCCCAAAGGCTACCAAACTACTGAGGAGGAAGTGGATCAAGTGTATCTTGACACAGGTGGGGACGATTGGCCTTTTGCATTGATTGATAGAACCAAAGCACCTCAGACAATTGAGGAAGAGAGTCGAGAAACTTTGCGTGAGAGAGAGCATTGGTGCCGAATGAGCGGACTCATCTACCTCGGAGGTCGATTTCAAAACCTCTACATTGGGTTACGTACCTCCTCGATTAAAACAACAGCCAAAAGGCAAGGGTAAAGGTAAAGAGGGTGAATCCAGTTCCACCCAAGAGGAAGCTCCAGAAAGTCCTCCTTCCGCTTCACAAGAACGGGTTGAAATCCTGAAAAGCACAGAAGAAGAAGTGGCGGAAGATGTTCCAATAGGCATATCCACTCAGGATGTGGCCACTGCTGCAATAACAACTGAGGTCCCTTTTGTTCCTTCTCCTTCTCCTCCTTCCCCTCCTCAAGTGACTCAAGCGACCATTCCTTTGGTCGTGTCCTCTCCCCCTTCTTCTACTGTTCCTCCTGCTTCTTCGTCCATCTTCTCTTCTCTTGCGGACCTGTCCCCCTCCATTTCTTCCCTCATCTCTGAGTTCCCCTCTCTTCCTATGTCTTCCTCTCCTGCAGTATCTCTTCCTCCCGTGAGCGCTTCCTCGGCCTCCCTCTCGATGCCACCTCCAAGTATCTCCACGTTTTCCCTTCTACTACTGCTGCGGGTGCCCCTTCTCTGTTTGGCCTTCTCCCATAAGTCGGCTTGGATCTCCCGGCCACTGAGTCGGCGAAAGGAAAGTTCCCATCACTCCAATGGACTTCTCCGTAATCCCGTCAAAAGGGGCAAAGAAGCAGAAGCCCATCACACGCTTCTCTCGGAGTGCTTCGGAGAGGGTAATGGAGATCGCATACCCCAATCCTCTGAAGGATAAAAGGATCTGTCTCGGCAGTTACATAGTGACTCAAGTCACAAGGGACGTCTTAAAAGCCTTTGGGAGAGCCCCTATCTACGATTGACGCCCTCTGCAGAAGCTTGAGAGCAAAAGAAGAGAAAAGGCTACTGAAAGAGAAAAATAAACATCTGCTCCACGCCTTACAGAAGATGGGCAGTGCACCTCCCACAACTGCCGCCAAAACTCCTGAGCCTCTGAGTCAGGATAAAATTGATGAATATGCAAAGATCGGCGAGTAGGGTATGGCAGTTTCCGCTTGGAGGAGCCAGATCCTCAAAGACAGTGAAAGAGTAATCTCCAAGTTCACCGATTTGTATTTGAACATCAACAAGGTGAATAAAGAGCTCCAGGCATTAGCGGGACCCATATCAGAAGAGCTTTGGACCATCTTTAGGCTACTGGCATGAGACCTTTCAACGAATGTTCAACTGTTCATTGAAGATCTGGTCAAGTTCGGCATTTTCGGTCACCCAGGGCCCTCAATAAAGTCCTTTCCACTCTGGATTACCGGATGGATCAACTAGAATTCGTCCTTGAAAAGATCGATAAGGTAAAAGAAGAAGCCCTGGATGCAATGCACCAAATGGAACAGATCGTTCTCAACATGTCCCCAGGGTTGCTTACTCCTTCTTTCGCCTTAAGGAAGGTTGATGAAACCATTCAGATTTTCAAGGAGATCGTTTCGCAAGGGCTGGGGCCAGAGGTCACTTTTGACGCAGAGTCCATCAATAACCTGCTGGCCTGTCGGGACTTCATCAGATTCCTAATAGAAGCAGAGAAAGAATATTCCAAACTCCCGGAGAAAGCTCATAGGCAGGCGGGAGACTTGCGAGGTGATCGGTGAGTGACACGAGGATCCTTCCCATGATCAATTAGAGCCCTATGATCAGCAATTTCATGGAATCTGTGTGCCCAATTCCACATCTTGTCACCCGAGCGAGCGCGGCAGAGGATATACCCTTTCACCATGCGGGATGGCGGCGATGAATAATCTCTCTCTTCTTCGACTTTCTTTTTGTAAATATCTAAGGCATGTTGGCACGAATGATGACATCATCCATAGTTGCACCATGGGATGATGTCATCCATCAAGTTGTTAAAAGTCAACATGACTTTGAGATATTTTGTAGATATTTTGTAAATGGGTGGTTGGTTCCTTTTTGCCTTCCTTCTTCTCCTTCTTCTATAAATGAAAAAATACTTGTTGTATTGTGGGGGTGGATACTTTTCAGATGAAAAATATAAGTGAGAAGAAAAGACTTTGAGCTTTTTGTAACGATGAAGGAACTATTAATACAATATTTAGACTTTGTGTTGAATACATGTGTTATTTGCATTAGATCTTTCTTACGTCGGATCTGTGTTTATCTATTAGATCTACTACATTTTATTGTCATTTATTCACGGTATTGCTTTGTTCGTTTATGTAAGTAGGTTTGGCTCTGTTTACTACCAATCCCAAAACATAAACCCTCGACCTTCTACCTTTGGAATTCATTTCTTTTCTTTCTTCGGATCGATCTTTCTTCATCCTCTCTTCCATTCCTTTCTTTCCGCAATCGAAAATAACCCTCTTGGGATGAGATCCCAACCCCAGAAGGCGAGAATATTGTGAGACTTGCAGATTCCTCTTTAGTAGAATAGAAATAAACCAGTTTCACTTTGTTGAATCAAAGAGGGCTATGCCACTGCACTTTGTTGACTTCGTCATCCATAAATCTGCCCAAGCGACAAATTTTTGAACCAACGGTTTTGGCGACTCACTTGAGGATCGAACAGATCTATCCGATCTATGATGGTGGTATGATAGAAAATTAGTAAAAATATGAAAAATCACTATCTGTTTGCAAACTTTAACTTTTGTTAAAAATCTAAAATTTTTGCAAAAGTGATCTAAATCAAAAATTTTCTTCTGAGATCCATAGATCTGGCCTAGTTGGAGACCTTTAGTTCGTTGAGTTTTTATAAAAATATGTATTTTTCCATAGATCGAGTTTTGAATGTTTACAAAATTTTCAAACTCTTTGAAAAAGTTAACTTTAGATCGAAAATCAGCTCACTAAGCTTTACTTGTCATTTTATCCTCATTGTTCTTTGTCATTAAACCGCAATCGGTTTTCAAAAGAGGGATAAAATTTAAATATTCAGAAAAGTACATGCTGCTGGTTTTTGTCGAAAAACCAGGAAATCAGCAAGTACGACCAAAAAGAAATTTTAAATCTGCTCCACAACATCGCAGATCTGGAAGGTACGCTGGCGGGTGAACCATTTACTCGTAGCAGGAGAGCTCATGGAGAAGTCGATCCTACTTTTGATCTGCTTCAAAGGCACAACTTCAGTATAACACCGGCGCGCTTTTCATCACTAAGTTCGGCTGATCGATCGACCAGAAGTACCTCACCTCCACGAAAGAACCAGTTTTCACAAGGAACATCCACATCCCTTTGCAGTGCTTTATTGCTCAGTGGAACCGCACTTCCAGCCCGTGTTCTTTTTCCAGCCTTTCAAATGGCAGTGCCATGGGGAAATGCTATGGGCCCTCTCGCATTACCACATCCAGTTCATGCGCTCCCTCACGGAAACCGAAAGAATTTTCCCAAATTCGATGGGAGCGGAAACCAAAGCATGGATTCACACATATCTGCATTCATCATGTCATGCAGTATCCTCGATGTGACCCACGAAGATGTGTCAGTTCACCTCTTTGGAGACCCTCAGGGGCCCACGAGCGAGAATGGTTTCGGCATTTGCCGGCAGTGGTCTATTACAATTGGGCCACCTTGCGGGATGCTTTTGAAGATAGGTATAAGCCTTCAAAAGATGCATTTGCATTATTATCATAGATTACTCACTGAAGAAGGAGGCCAATGAGACCATGCGATTTTATCGCGGGTTGATGCATTAATCAACCAGTGTACTCTTTGCCATGTTGCCAACACTAGAAAATCAAAAGTGTTTCTTTGTGAATGCATGAGCTCAAAATAATTTTTGCTTCTCACATGAACAAATAACTACCTTGCCTCTTGCCCAAAGTGCTTCCATACGGATTGAAGACAACTTGCTCATATCCAGGTGAATTAAAAAGGGAACCATCAAGCCCAAAGCTTTGAGCCCTTCCCCTGCCACTTCATCCGATCCAGCATTCCAAAAAATGGCAAATGACTTGATCGCATTAAAGAAGCAGTTAGCCCAAGCTTCCCCCAGTTCCTCATACCGGGATGTTCTGCGAAGAAACTTCACTCCTAACAGCGTCCCGCATAGGCGCGGTTTCCCACAACCACTCCACGGTTGGCACTTGAGGCTCCTCCTGGTCAATGCTCTAGCTGAAATTGAAGAAGAAGAGGAACAAAATTATGAAGAACCTTCGTCCCAAGGCGAAGATGATCAAGATGTCGGTGAGCCGACTGGCGACTCTACTATCGGGTATATGGAATTTGATGAGGAGGAATCCGACGATGAAGAAGGTACCCAGGGATATGCAAGCGGACAGTCATACGCTGTTTTCACCCACTCGCAAGGAAAAGAAGCTGAGGTTGCTGCCAATATGCAGAAAGAGAAGACTGCGTCATCCATGCACCCAACCATTGCAAAGAGAGGTAATCCCCTACCCACTCAGCCTGTCAATAAGTCTTTTTCAAAGAGAGCTTTTGCTCCTATATCTCCTCCAAACCAGCCCTCTCATATTCCTATCAAGACCAGTAATCCTACCCTATCATCGCGAAGTGAGGGACTCATTCCTTCACCAGCGCAACCTTTGGCCACATTTGATATCATAGATCATGCTAAAAAGACTAAGATCCAAATGTCTGAAGCCGAGTATCTTCAGTCAAACCCCAAGCAGCTTGTAAGATTGACTAAGTATATTCAAAGTCAAGCTGTCATATCTCCCCAGGTTCCCCCGAAAGGAATCCTTTCCACTCCTCCTGCATCCCGCATAAATGTTGCTTGACATCCATCGGAGTAGATAGAACCTTTCTACCTCTCCCTCCTAATCAATGGCCACAAGTTAAGTAACTGCATAATTGATTCTGGGGCTTCTGATAACGTCATGCCAGTAAAAGTTGCTCATGCTCTGGGCCTCACCCTTACCAAGCCTTTTGGCAGATGTTATTCCTTGGAAACCAAGTAGGTTCCGTTGATTGGTCAAATCAAAGCGCGTTACATTTTGCATTCGCGACATTCCCAGAAGAAAAGAGTAAAATGACCATCCTCATTGCGATATTCCAGAGCTATGGAATCTTTGCTTTGGGAAGGAGTTTTTGTAGTGAGGTTGGAGGAGAAATTCATATGGGTGGTCCCGAGGCTAGAATCCCGTCGAAAGGTGTAATGCAGACTTTGGAGCGGAATCACAAAAGAAGTACTTGGTTACTAACTTTGAGGACCCCAAAGCTCAAATTCTTTTCGACTCATCGGGATGGGAACTATTTCTTGTCTACTTGAGTCCTACAAAATGGTTGTTCTCGTCCCAAGAAGAAGATCTTAACAAGTCTGGACCTTGCGGTTTGATGGCAGGCCTACATGACCGGTGGATGTGGCGCCGGAGCCATGCTAATATCTCCCAAGGAAGAAATTATTCCTCTCTCTTTTAAGTTGCGGTTTTCAACACAAACAACAACTGCTTGAAGTATGAATCTACATTACTCGGCATGCGAGGCCGAGAGAGAGGATCAAAAATATGAAAGCACAAGGTGATGTAGAGCTAGTCGTGAATCAAGTTAAAAGGATATATCAAGTGAAGAATGAGAGGCTCAGGCACTACCGTAATGCGGTGTGGGACAGCATTGGAGAATTTGACACTTTTTCAATAGAATCCATTCGAGAACTCGAGAATGACATGGCGATTCATTGGCGTTTCAACATCCCTCATGCTCCCGCACCCAGGTTTGAAAACAGACAAATACACCATTGAGATGGTTTTCCGCCCAAGTGTGCCAGACAATTCTCAGCATTGGCAAGTATTCAACGATGACAATCAACTCATCACCTTTCTAGAAAAGGCAGAAAATTTCAAAGAATTGCATTTTGAAGGATCCACTTCTATGTGCCGCGAATCAGTCACCGATCAAAAGGATGAATCCGAAGGGAATGACGACATTTGTCAGCTCAAAGGAAATAAAATTCCGAAGGGCCTAGTTTCTCTGGAGCATTTGTTCGAGCGAGGCATAACCATTTTGTAAAAATAAAAGGTGAGATGATGCACGGCACATCCCCGAAACCGAGCGGTTAATTTAGGTTCAAGTAGAGCATCCATGATTCATGAACATTGGAAAATGCTGCACACCTGAAGAGAAGCGGAAGTTTGTCAAACTGCTGAAGAAATACATGGATGTATTGGCATGGTCCTATGCTGATCTAAAGTCTTTTAAGCCAAAGGACATCCAACATGACATCCCGTTGAAAGAAGACGTCAAAGCCTTTCGCCAAAAGCAGAGGCATTATAACCCTAAGATCTCAGGTACTATCCAGGGCTGAAATTCGAGAAAATGCTTTGGATCACGAGAATCATCTTCCTATCCATCATAGTACTTGGGTAGCAAAAGCGTGTACTAGTGCGTAAGAAAAAGCGATGAATACGCATATGCATAGATTTTGAAACTTGAACCGGGCTTCCTTAAAAGACAACTACCCACTTCTATAATGGATAAAGTTCTGACGATATAATGGATCAAATGCTTGTCCATGCTTGATGTTTTTGAGGCTCTGATCAGATTGAAGTCTTTCTGAAGATTAATTTAAAACAACATTCACTACTCACTGTGAGTACGTTTGCCTCACGGCAGGATGCCTTTCGGCCTAACCAATGCCGGTGCTACTTTTCCAGGCGGGCCATGGACCTTGCGTTCAAAGGTATGATGGGGAAGGTCATTGTGTTTTATCTAGATGACTTAAGCTGTGTTCTCTAAACAATGAAGTGATCATTTTGATCACTTGGAGCAAATATTGGCCGGATCTTTAAGAGCATGGGATTTCCACTGAACTGAAAAATTCTATTTTTGGAGTCACGAAGGAAAGTTGTGTTATCAGTAAAATTGGCAAGGGCAATTTTACGGATAACCATACCAAAATTTTGTTAGATTCTCATAAGTCGAGGATTCCTTGCATTTGGAGCGTTGAAAAATCCCTTTAAAATCTATTTTTCGAACTTACCCGTTTTTGGTCTTTTTGGGCGGGCACATATAATGACTATGCAACATCAAAATGTTCATGCGCCCCCTTTAAAGCCTTTGGCACATGTTTTCTTGTGTCAACAGGTGTTTTGGTGCGCCTCTCTATGTTGAGTCTTTCCTGCATGCGCCAAGGCACGTGCGCCTTCCTGTCAACATATCTTTTGTTGCGCCCCTTTTTGGTGCGCCAAGGGCGCACATATTCCTCTGTCGACACCACTTTCGGTGCGCCAAGGGTGCACATATTATCATGTTGGCAAGTGTTTTGGTGCACCAAAGGGTGCATGTTTTCTTGTGTCGATAGCTCTTTTGGTGCGCCACTTGAAAAGTTGGTGGCGCATTTATTGCTTCCTCGCCTATAAATAGGCGCGTCTGCGCTGTCATTATCACCAATGCAAATCACGTGATTTTCTCTGTACCTGTCTATGCACCAGCCCTGTCACTTTTGAATTGCTTTGTGGACCCATTTGCACATTTCTTCGTTATAAATATCCAGGTAAGAGGTCCTCTTTCTTTTGTGCTTTGTGTTTGTGGTTTTTGGCTGCTTGTGGGTATGAATTGGATTGAAAAGAATGAAATCATGAACTTGCCCCCTGCTGTCTTTCCACATGATCTTCCCCCTCTTTCCAGATCTGTTGGTAGAGGAAGCTCTATCCTGAAATATTAGCTTGGAACCCTTTGTTTAGAGCCATTTCTATCACCCCAAACGACCCTGCAAAAGGAGGCTTAACCACATAGAAACCCCTCAGAGAGAGAACTGATGCTTGAAAAGAAAACTGTATTTTTCTTCTCCTTTGGCGCATTGGCACACCCTGCAACATGAAGAACAGTTGCGCCAATGGCGCATCTATCGCCCCTGTTACACAAAGAGCAGCCGCGCGTGGTGCACATTCCTACTCTTTGCATCACTGAAAAGTTGCCCCTCAGGCACACTACCTTAGTTTGTTACAAACACTTTCCTCATGCCCCCTCATGATGCACCAAATTCATTTGTTGCATTGCTAAAACCTATGCCCTATGGTGCACCCTACATGTGTGCAACATAGAAATTATCCGTGCCAAGTGCAAAGCTTCAAATGGTGCGGTCGTCCTTCATTACTGCAATAACATCATGTCATGCAGACCCTTCATGCGATGCGCTAGGTTCCCTTTGGCACACAAAAATATGATGTAACATGCACAAAACCTGCGCCCTTTGGCGCATCCTGTACCCGTGTAACACGCTATTTCCATGCGCCCGTTATAAAATACATACATATGGCGCGGCATCGCTTGTTCTTACAACAACAAAATGCAACATGTAGTATCCATGCGCCATGCGCCCTTTGGCGCTGATTTACCCCTTGCAGCATCCCTTCCTTGTGTGCCTTACTATTTAGCCCTGTAGCCTGCAGTATTCATGCACCTACACCTGAGGCCTTTAAATTGCTAACTCTTTCTTCTGTCAACATTTCAATGGAAAATCAGACCAGTGACATGGCTTTCTTGCGTTGGGTTTCACTTCTTATTCTTTCAGATCAGCAACTAAGTTCAGAAGAACATATGTCAACATCAAGCAAGAAACCTATCAAATCTAAAGGCAAGGCCAAGCTCACAGAAGAAGAAATGAAGTATAAGTATCAGAGGGTCAGAATGCCCGAGTCCCAAGCAGAGTGTGACCTAGACATCAGAGACTCAGAGCTGGGTCATATTGATATGGAGGAATTTTGGGCCAGAACCCAAAGGGTCACGAGAAGTCCATGGATGGACAAGGCGATAGGCGAGTGCCACTTCACCTTCTTTGGTGGGATCCAGTCGGTGCATGTAAACAATGAATTTATGATGGTGGTAGCCCGATCTTCAAACAAAGACACAAGATGTGTCCATGGTGAGAAGGGTGAGGTTATAATTAACCTCATTGCCCCACTTTGAGATAATGCTCGGCATTCCTCATCACCAGCAAATTGTGGATGTCGGCCAACAAGATTGCATCAAGGCTTGGGACGACAATGAAGATCAGTGCATGCAGCTGATGAATGAAGTTTATCTCAAGAACAAAAAATTAGTGACTCGGTGGCCACAAGTCATTCATCGCGAGATGACTTTTAGAGGAACTTCAGCGACACAGGATCCTTCCCGGGATCAACTAGAGCCCATGATCGCAAGTTCATGGAATACCATGCCCAATTCCATCTCGTCACTGAGCGGCGGCGAAGCAAGATACCCCCTTTCGGCCACAGGATGACGAAGATGAATGAATTCTTTCTCTTCTCTCTCTCTCCTTCGATTTTCTTTTTGTAAAATGTCTAAAGTATGTTGGCACAAATGATGACATCATCCATGTTGCACCATGGGATGATGTCATCCATCAAGTTGTCAAAAGTCAACATGACTTTGAGATATTTTTGTAGATATTTTGTATATTTTATGTAAATAGGTGGTTGGTTCCTTTTTGCCTTCCTTCTTCTCCTTCTTCTATAAATACTCAAATACTTGTTGTATTTGAAGGGTGGATATCTTTTAGATGAAAAATAGAAGTGAGAAGAAAATACTTTGAGCTTTTTGTAACAGAAGGAAATATTAATACAATATTTAGACTTTGTGCTGAATACATGTGTTATTTGCATTAGATCTTTCTTATGTCAGATCATGTGTTTATTCTGTTGGATCTGCTTCTGTTTTATTGTCATTTATTCATCAGTATTGCTTTATTTGTTTATGCAGTAGGTTTGGCTCTGTTTTACTACCAATCCCAAAACCATAAACCCTCTAACCTTTACGCTTTGGAATTCATTTCTTTTCTTCCTCGAACCTGATCTTTCTTCATCTTCTTTTTCATTCCTTTCTTTCCACGATCGAAACACCCTCTTAGGATGAGATCCCAAACCCCGAAGGTAGAATATTGTGAGACTTGCACATTCTGCTTGGTAGAATAGCAATAAACCGATTTCACTTTGCTTTGACTCAAAGAGGGCTATGCCCCACCTTTATTCCCTTGTCTATCCATAAATGCGCCCATTGATGATTTTCGAAAACAATTTTTGCGACTCTCTGGGATCGAATAGATCTATCAGATCTATGATAGTGGTATGATAGAAAATCAGTTAAAAATCAGAAAAATCACTATCTGTTTGCAAACTCTAACTTTTTGTCAAAAATCCAAAATTTTGCAAAAGTGCTCCAAATTGAAAATTTTCTTCTGAGATCCATAGATCTGGCCTAGTTGGAGATCTTTAGTTCACTGAGTTTTTATAAAAATATGTATTTTCCGTAGATCTGAGTTTTTGACTATTTACCAAAATTTTCAAACTCTTTGAAAAAGTCAACTTTAGATCCAAAAATCAGCTTACTAATCTTCACTGTCATTTTATCCTCATTGTTCTTTGTCATTAAACCACAATCGGTTTTCAAATGAGGGATAAAATTTAAATATTTAGAAAAGTACATGCTGCTGGTTTTTGTCAGAAAAACTAGAAAATCAGCAAGTACAACCAAAAAGAAATTTTAAATCTGCCACAACATTGCAGATCTGGAAGGTACACTGGTGGGTGAGCCATTTACGCGTAGCAGGCGAGCTCATGGAGAAGTCGATCCTACTTTCGATCTGCTTCAAAGGCACAATTTCAGTATAACACCGGTGCGCTTTTCATCACTAAGTTTAGCTGATCGGTCAGCCAGAAGCGCCTCACCCCACGGAAGAACCGGTTTTCACAAGGAGCCTCCACATCCCTTTGTAGCGCCTTGCTTGCTCGGTGGGCTGTGTTTCCGGCTTGTGTTCTTTTCCTAGTTGCCCGGATGGTGGTACCATGGGGAAATGCTATGGCCCCCACGGCTTTACCACATCGATTCACGCGCTCCCTCATGGAAACCGAAAAGAATTTTCCAAATTTGACGGGAGCGGGGAACCAAAGCACGGATTCACACATATCTGCATTCATCATGTCATGCAGTATCCTAGATGTAACCCATGAAGATGTGTCAATTCACCTTTTTTTGGAAACTTTACAAGGGCCCGCGGTGAAATGGTTTCGGCATTTTGGCCGGCCCGGATCTATTACCAGTTGGGCCACTTTGCGGGATGCTTTTGAAGGCAGTACAAGCCTTTGAAAGACTATGCATTTGCATTGTTATCACATATCACTCACTTGAAGAAGGAGGCCAATGAGACCATGCATAATTTTATCACGGGTTGATGCATTAATCAATCGCATCCCTGTCGCCATGCTTCCAACACCAGAAAATCATAAGTGTTTCTTCGTGAATGCTATGAGTTCGAAAGTAAGTTTCTTACTCCTGCAAGAGCAAGTGGCTACCTTGATTCTCACCCAGGCCGCTGCCATCTGAATTGAAGATAATTTGATAATATCTGGTGAATTGAAAAGGGAATCCTCTAAGCCTAAATCTTTGGGCCCTTCCCCCACTACTTCGTCTGATCCGGCATTTCAAAAGATGGCGAACGACTTACTTGCATTAAAGAAGTAGTTAGCCCAAGCTTCTCCCAGTTCCTCATACCGGGATATCCCACGGAGGAATTTCATTTCCAACAATGTTTCACAAAGGCCGCGCTTACCTGCAACTGCTCCGCGGTTGGCGCTTGAGGCTCCTCCGGTTAACGCCTTAGCCGAAATTGAAGAAGAGGAACAAGATTATGAAGAACCTTCGTCTCAAGGTGAAGATGATCAAGACGTTGGTGAGCCGGCAGTGACTCTACTATCGGGTATATGAATTTGAGGAGGAAGAATCGATGAAGAGGAGGGTACCCAAGGATATGCAGTGGACAATCATATGCTATTTTTACCCGCTCATAAGGAAAAGAAGCGAGAGGTCACTGCCCATGTGCTGAGAAGGAAAGGCCGTGTCAAACACACCTCCAACTATTGCTAAAAGAGGTAATCCTCTTCCTAATCAACTCCTGTTAAGTCTTTTACTGAGGAAATCTTTTCCCCCATTTCTCCTCCAAATCAGCCTTCTTATTCCCATAAAGACCAGTAATCCTACCCTACCATCACGAAGTGAGGACTCATTCCTTCACCAACGAACCCTTGGCCACATTTGATATCATAGATCATGCTAAAAAGACTAAGATTAAAATGTTTGAAGCCAAGAGTATCTTGATCAAACCCTGAATAGCTGATGTGATTGACTAAGTATATTCAAATTCAAGTTTGTCATAACTCCCGAGTTTCCCAAAAAAGGAATCCTTTCCACTCCTCCTGCGTCTCACATAAATGTTGCCTCAACATCTGCATCGAGGCAAGATAGAACCTTTCTATCTCTCCTCTCTAATCAATGGTCATAAGTTAAGTAATTGCATAATTGATTCAGGGCTTACGATAACGTCATGTTTGGCAAAAGTTTCCCATGCTTTGGGCCTCACCCTTACCAAGCCTTTTGGCGAGATGTTATTCTTTGGAAACCAAGCGGTGCCGTTGATTGGTCAAATCAAAGATGCATAGTTTGGATTTGCGGTGTTCCCAGGAGAAAAGAGTAAATATGACCGTCCTCGTTGCCGACATTCGGCTGCCTACGGAATTTTGCTTTGGGAAGAATTTTTATAGCGAGGTTGGTGGGAGATTCATATGGGTGAGGTCCCGAGCGAGAATCCCGTCAAAGGTGTAATGCGGACTTTGGAGCCGAGAATCACAAAAGAACTACTTGGTTACTAACTCTAAGGACCCCAAAGCTCAAATTATTTTTGAATCATCGGGATGGGGAACTATTTCTTGCCTACTGAGTCGACAAAATGGTTGTTCTTGTCGAAGAAGAAGATCTTAATAAGATCTAGACTTTGCGGTTTGATGGCAGTGCGTAACCCGGTGGATGTGGCGCCGGAGCCGTGCTAATATCTCTCGAGGAAGAAATTATTCCTCTCTCTTTTAAGTTGCAGTTTTCAACACAAATAACATTGTTAGTATGAATCTCATTACTCGGCATGCGGCCGCAGAGAGAGAGGATCAAAATCTGAAAGTGCAAGGTGATGCGAGCTAGTCGTGAATCAAGTTAAAAGGATATATCAAGTGAAGAATGAGAGGCTCAGGCACTACCGTAATGCGGTGTGGGACAGCATCGAAGAATTTGACGCTTTTGATAGAATCCATTCCAAGAGCTCAAAATGACATGGCTGATTCATTGGCCGTTTCAGCATCCCTCATGCTCCCACACCCAGGTTTGAAAATAGACAAATATACCATTGAAATGGTTTTCCACCCAAGTGTGCCAGACAATTCTCAGCATTGGCAAGTATTCAACGATGACAATCAACTCATTGCCTTTCTAGAAAAGGTGGAAAATTTCAAAGAATTACATTTTGAAGGATCCACTTCTATGTGCCGTGAATCAGTCACCAATCAAAAGGATGAATCCGAAGGGAATGACGGCATATGTCAGCTCAAAGGAAATAAAATTCCGAAGGGCCTGGTTTCTCTGGAACGGTTGTTCGATAGGCATGACCGTTTTGTAAAAAAGAAAAGGCAAGATGATACGGGCTCCTCCCCAGAAACTGAACCGGTCAATTTAGGTTCGGTAGAACATCCGCAATTCATGAACATTGGAAAATGTTGCACACCCGAAGAGAAGCGGAAGTTTGTCAAACTGCTGAAGAAATACATGGATGTATTGGCATGGTCCTACGCTGATCTAAAATCTTTTAAGCCAAAGGACGTCTAGCATGACATCCCGTTGAAAGAAGACGTCAAAGCCTTTCGCCAGAAGCAGAGGCATTATAACCCTAAGATCTCAGGTACTATCCAGGCTGAAATTCAGAAAATGTTGGATGCGAGAATCATCTTTCCTATCCATCATAGTACTTGGGTAGCAAACATTGTGCCGTAGTGCATAAGAAAAATGGTGAAATACGCATATGCGTAGATTTTCAAAATTTGAATCAAGCTTCCTTAAAGACAACTACCCACTTCTATAATGGATCAAGTTCTGAATCGATTAATTGGATCAGAAATGTTGTCCATGCTTGATGGTTTTCGAGGCTCTGATCAGATTGAAGTCTCGCTTTGAAGATCAATTTAAAACAACATTCACTACTCCACTGGGTACGTTTGCCTAGCGGGATGCCTTTTGGCCTAACCAATGCTTGGCGCCACTTTTAGTGGGCCATGGACCTTGCATTCAAAAGGTATGATGGGAAGGTCATTGTGGTTTATCTATATGACTTAAGCTGTGTTCTCTAAACAATGAAGTGATCATTGTGATCACTAGAGCAAGTATTGGCCGGATCTCGAGAGCATGGGATTTCCACTGAACCCGAAAAAGTCTATTTTTGAGTCACGGAAGGAAAGTTGCTAGGGCATGTTGTTAGCAAAGAAGGAATGAAAATAGATCTTGAAAGAGTTAAGGCTATTGAGCCTTACTTTACTCTGAAAGCAAGACCGGCGTTCATTCTTTCTTTGGAAAGGTGAACTTTCTCGGGCGTTTGTTCCCAACTTTGCTTTGAAAAGACTCGTCATATATTGGACATGATGAAAGGATCACCGACTTTCGGTGGAGCGAGGAGGGAAAAAGGTTTTGAAGAGATAAAAGCTTAGTCGCTCATGCACCGATCTGGTATGTCTGATTTCTCCAAGATTTTATCATGTATAGTTATGCATCGAGCATCTTATGTCGCCATCTTGATGCAAAAGAATTTTGAGGATGTTGAATCTCCGATTGCATTCATGAGCTCTCCCCTCAAGCCTCACGAATTAAAAATGTCTCAATTGGAAAAGCATGCCTTCACCATTGTCAAAGCGGTCAAAAACTTTAGGTATTACATTTTAAATTCTCATACAGTGGTGCTGGTCCCTGACACGGTAGTCAAGTCAATTCTAACTCAACAGGAGTTAGGAAGCTTGCGAGGAAATTGGATTGCAAAGGTCCAGGAGTACGATTTAGATATAAAACCAACCAAGTTGGTAAGAGCGAGGGCCTATGTCGACATGGCTGAAAACAAAGATTGAGAAAACCACGAGAAAAGGATGATTGTACCAGCATGAAGCGTAAGCCAGGTGGAGAAAGCCCATTCTCTGCCTCTGGTCTATTTATGTCATGACCAGCGATGAGTGGTATTCGATATTGCTTTCTTCCTCACCTACGGCGAATGCCCACTCACCTAACTACGAAGGAGAAGCGCACTTTATAAAGCTCGAGCAGCCAAATATGTCATTTTGGGATGACAGGTTTATACTGGCTTGGGATAGATGGTGTCTTCTTGCGATGTGTCGATAAGCCACGGCGGGTGAAGTTACTTGAAAGTTTTCATAATTCAGCTTTGTGGAGGCCATTTCTCCTCTTACGTGACAGACACACAAGATCATCAGGACTAGAGTACTATTGGCCGGCGCTTTTCCAAGATATGAGCCACAGGTAGCAAAGTGTGAACCTTGCCGGCGGTAGTTCGTCGGCAAGCCCAAGTTGGCTACTTTTCCCCTCGGGCGGTCATTGTCAGCGAACCATTCAAGCGGTGGGGAATTGATTTTATCGGTGCACTCGATCCCCGATCGAGTGCGGACATAGTTATGTCCTAGCAATGATAGATTACTTCACCAGTGGGTGGAAGCCATACTGTCAAACATGCCACTTCGAAGTTGTTTGTAGTTTTATCAAAGAAAATATCATTGTCGGGTTTGGCGTTCCCATAAGATTGTTGCTTGATAATGCTTCTTTCTCCTCACGGGAAGTTATTAGTTTTTGCTATGAATATGGGATAACTTTGGCTCACGCCTCAGTTATTACCCTCGGGAAATGGTCGGGCGAGAATCCGATAGTAACAAAAACTTGGTGACCATCATCACAAAGCTAGTGGATGAGAATCAGCGAATGTGGCACAAGTCCTTATACGACGCTTTGTGGGTGGATCACATTACTCCCAAGAGGTCTCTCGGCATGTCACCTTTTCAAGTGTTATATGGCAACGATGTTGAGCTTCCCATTTCTACTAATCCACTTCTGCGCTTGCAGCACAAGCTATTAAAGATGAAACTTTCAAAATTCTCTTGAAAAGAGGATCATGTATCGTGAGCTCGAAGAAAGAGAGTAAGAGTGGTTGACAAGATCACTTGAGCATCAAAATCAAGTCAAGAAGCTGTTCGATAAAAAAGCTAAGAAAGAAATTTTCAGGTGGGAGACCTCGTCATACGTGGGACAAGCGAAGAGAGCCAAAGGCATGCATGGAAAGTTTGATTCCTGTGGAGAGGGCCTTTCAGATCAGCGGCTCAATGGAGAGAATAGTTTCTATCTCTCATATCTAGATGGAACCGAGCTCCCGCTTCCCTATAGTGGGCAGCATCTGAAAATCTTTAGGAAGTAGAGCTTGCTCTCTTCTTTGTACAGTTTGCTTTAGTTGTGTGTTTGTTTTTGTCATGTGTTTGCTTTTTGTTTGTTGTGTGTTCCCTTTGTTCACCCTCTGGTCGCCCTTGTTTTTGACTCTCTCCAACCCAATGGATAGGCACATGAGATCTGGGATTCTCTACCCCTGAGGTTTGCTCAGGGATAGTCCCCGAAAAAGAGCATTTATTATCCATAAAATTGGCAAGGGAAATTTTACAGATAACCATCCCAAAATTTTGTTCCGATCCCTCGTCAGGGATTCCTTGCGTTCGGAACGTTGCAAAATCCCTTTCCGGGAAATCTAGTTTTCCAAACTTAGCCATTTTTGGTCTTTTTGGGCGGGTGCATATAATGACTATGCAACATCAAATGTTCATGCGCCCCCTTTAAAGCCTTTGGCACATGTTTTCTTGTGTCAGCATTTTGGTGTGCCTCTCTATGTTGAGTCTTCCTTGCGTGCGCCAAGGCGCGTGCGCCTTCCTGTCAACATATCTTTTGTTGCGCCCCTTTTTGGTGCACCAAGGGCGCACATATTCCTCTGTCGACACCACTTTCGGTGCGCCATAGGCGCACACATATTATCATGTTGACAAGTGTTTTGGTGTGCCAAAGGCGCATGTTTTCTTGTGTCGATAACTCTTTTGGTGCGCCACTTGAAAATTTGGTGGCACATTTATTGCTTCCTCGCCTATAAATAGGCGCGTCTGCGCTGTCATTATCACCAACACAAATCACGTGATTTTCTCTGTACCTATCTGCGCACCAGCCCTGTCACTTTCGAATTGCTTTGTGGACCCATTTGCACATTTCTTCGTTATAAATATCCGGGTAAGAGGTCCTCTTTCTTTTGTGCTTCGTGTTTGTGGTTTTTGGCTGCTTGTGGGTATGAATTGGATTGAAAAGAATGAAATCATGAACTTGCCCCCTACCTGTCTTTCCACATGATCTTCCCCCTCTTTCCAGATCTGCTGGTAGAGGAAGCTCTGTCCTGAAATATTAGCTTGGAACCCTTTGTTTAAAGCCATTTCTATCACCCCAAACGACCCTGCAAAAGGAGGCTTAACCACATAGAAACCCCTCAGAGAGAGAACTGATGCTTGAAAAGAAAACTGTATTTTTCTTCTCCTTTGGTGCATTAGCACACCTGTAACATGAAAGAATAGATTGCGCCCGATAGCGCATCTGTCACCCCCTGTTACCTGAAGCGGCCGCATGATGGCGCACATTCCCTGCCTGCTGCATCGTGAAAAGTTGCGCCCTCAAGGCGCACTTGCCTTAGTTTGTTACAAACACTTTCCTCGTGCCCCCTCATGATGCACCAAATTCATTTGTTGCATTCTTTAAACCTATGCCCATGGCGCCCTGCGTGTGTGCAACATAGAAATTATCCGTGCCAAGTCAAAGCTTTAAACGGCAGCGGTGCGCATCCATCATTGTCATGCAACCCTTCATGCGCATGTCCATTTAGCGGACCTTTCATGCATGTGCAAAACCTGCCCCCTTTGGCACATTCCCACCATGCTATTTCCATGCGCCTGAAAAATAATATGTTCTTACACAAAAAAAAATGAACATGCCTGTATATGCGCCTTTGGCACACCTGCCTGCATGAAGTTCCATGCGCACATGACACAATTATATGCTTGCTTATGGTGCACATTCCTGCACCTTTGCATCGTGAAAGTTGCCATCGAAAGAATCCCGCTATTCGCACTTTCCTCACACCCCCTCATGACACACCAAATTCATTTGTTGCATTTCTAAAACATACGCCCTATGGCACACCTATGCTGTGCAACAAGAAACATTAGGTGTCGCATGCAAATTCAAACGCCCTTTGGCGTCTTTGAAATATCCATATGGGCCCTTCATGCGCCATACAGCCCTTTCTATGATGTGTGCTTACTATTTAGCTTATTATTTCCATGCGCCCGTTATAAAATACATACATGCGGCATTAACATACAACATGCCACTGCGCCATGCGCCCTTTGTAGCTTGACCCCTTGCAGCATCCTTTAAATTGCTAAGCTCTTTCTTATTCGCGGCATTTTAAATTGAAATTCAAAAAATCAAGCCAGTGACATGGCTTTCTTCAATTGGGTTTCACTTCTTATTCTTGCAGATCAGCAACTAAGTTCAAAAGAACATATGTCAACATCAAGCAAGAAACCTATCAAATCTAAAGGCAAGGCCAAGCTCACAGAAGAAGAAATGAAGTATAAGTATCAGAGGGTCAGAATGCCCGAGTCCCAGCAGAGTGTGACCTAGACATCAGAGACTTAGAAGCTGGGTCATATTGATATGGAGGAATTCTAGGCCAGAACCCAGAGGGTCACGAGAAGTCCATGGATGGACAAGCTGATAGGCAGTGCCCTGCACTTTGCTGGTGGGATCCCAGTCAGTGCCGTAAATAATGAATTTATGATGGTGGTAGCCCGATGCTACAACAAAGACACAAGATGTGTCCATGGTGAGAAGGGTGAGGTTATAATTAACCTCACTACCCGCCACTTTGAAATAATGCTTGGCATACCTCATCACCAAACACTTTGTGGCCGTCGGCCAACAAGATTGCATCAGGCACAGGGCGACAATGAAGATCAGTGCATGCAGCTGATGAATGAAGTTTATCTCAAGAACAAAAAAGTAGTGACTCGGTGGCCACAAGTCATTCATCGCAGTGACTTTTCAGAGGAACTCAGTGACACAAGGATCCTTCCCAGGATCAACTAGAGCCCATGATTAGCAAGTTCATGGAATACCATGCCCAATTCCACATCTCGTCACACGGTAGCAGCAGAAGCAAGATACCCCCTTTCGGCCGTAGGATGATGACGATGAATGAATTCTTTCTCTTCTCTCTCTCTCCTTCGACTTTCTTTTTGTAAAATGTCTAAAGTATGTTGGCACAAATGATGACATCATCCATGTTGCACCATGGGATGATGTCATCCATCAAGTTGTCAAAAGTCAACATGACTTTGAGATATTTTTGTAGATATTTTGTATATTTTATGTAAATAGGTGGTTGGTTCCTTTTTGCCTTCCTTCTTCTCCTTCTTCTATAAATACTCAAATACTTGTTGTATTTGGGGGTGGATATCTTTCAGATGAAAAATAGAAGTGAGAAGAAAAGACTTTGAGCTTTTTGTAACAGAAGGAAATATTAATACAATATTTAGACTTTGTGTTGAATACATGTGTTATTTGCATTAGATCTTTCTTATGTCAGATCTGTGTGTTTATTCTGTTGGATCTGCTTCTATTTTATTGTCATTTATTCATCAGTATTGCTTTATTCGTTTATGCAAGTAGGTTTGGCTCTGTTTACTACCAATCCCAAAACATAAACCCTCTGACCTTTTTGCTTTGGAATTCATTTCTTTTCTTCTTGGGACGTGATCTTTCTTCATCCTCTTTTCATTCCTTTCTTTCAGCGATTGGAAACACCCCTCTTTGGATGAGATCCCAAACCCTCGAAGGCGAATATTGTGAGACTTGCCTGAGATTCCTACTAGTAGAATAGCAATAAACTAGTTTCGCTTTCTTTGACTCAAGAGGGCTATGTCGTCATCCATAAATGCACTTAGCGACGATTTTCTAGCAAGCAAGTTGCTTTAGGGCATGTTTTTAGCAAAGAAGGAGCGAAGATGAGATGCCGAGAAAGAGTTAAGGCTATTTAGAGCCTTACTGCGCTTCTCTAAGTAAGACCCCAGGCGTTCACTCTTTCTTTGGAAAGGTGAATTTTCTTAGGCGCTTTGTTCCTGACTTTGCTGAAAAGACTCGTCATATATTGGACATGATGAAAGGATCACCAAATTTCTGGTGGAGCGAGGAAGGGAAAAGGTCATTTGAAGAAATAAAAGCTTCCGTCGCTCACGCACCAGTCCTGGTATGTCCTGATTTCTCCAAGGATTTTATCATGTATAGCTATGCGTCTGAGCATACTATATTTACCATCTTGATGCAAAAGAATTATGAGGATGTTGAATCTCCGATTGCGTTCATGGGCTCTCCCCTCGCCTCCACGAATTAAAAATGTCTCGAGTTGGAAAATCATGCCTTCACCATTTATCAAAGCGTTCAAAACTTGGTATTACATTTTAAATTCTCATACGGTGGTCTTACGGTCCACGACACGGCGGTCAAGTCAATCTTAACTCAGCGAGGAGTTAGTAAGCTTGAGAAATTAGATTACGAGGTCCGAGTACGATTTAGATATAAAACCAACCAAGTTGGTGAGAGGCAAAGGCTTGTGTCAACTTATGGCCAAAAACCAAGGGTCGGAAGTTTCGGAGAAAAGGATGATTGTACTAATGAAGCACTTGAAGACCGGTTGGAAAAACGATTCACTTTGCCTCATTCTAATTGTATGACAGCCTGCGATGAGTGGTATTACGATATTTCCTTCTTCCTCACTATGGCGAATGCCGGCTCACCCCTAAATACAAAGGAGAAGCGCACTATAAAACTTCGGAGCAGCCAAATATGTCATACGGGATGACGGTTTATACTGGCGCAGGATAGATGGTGTCTTCTTGTGGTGTGTCGACAAGCCACAACATGGTGAAGTTACTTGAAAGTTTTCATAATTCAGCTGTGGAGGCCATTTCTCCTCTTGTGATAGCACACAAGATCATCTGGGCCGAGTACTATTGGTGCGCTTTTCGAGATACGACCACAGGTAGCAAAGTGTGAACCTTGCCCGGTTCATCGAAAAGCCGGAGTTGGTTGCTGCTTTTCCCCTCGGGCGGTCGTTGTCAACGAACCATTCGAGGCGATGGGTAATTGATTTTATTAGTGCTGCTCGATCCCCAATCGAGCGTCGGACATAGTTATGTCCTAACAATGTAATGGATTACTTCACCAAGTGGGTGGAAGCCATGCACATGTCAAACATGCCACTTCCGAAGTTGTTTTGCGGTTTCATCGAAAATATCATTGTCGGTTGGCATTCCAGAATAAGATTGTTGTTGATAATGCTTCTAACTCCTCTTCACGGGAAGTTATTAGTTTTGCTTTGCTGAATACGAGGATAACTTTGGCTCACACCTCGTTATGACCCTCGGGAAATGGTCAAGCGGAATCCAATAACAAAACTTGGTGACCATCATACGAAAGCTAGTGGATGAGAATCAGCGAATGTGGCACAAGTCCTTATACGACACTTTGTGGGTAGATCACATTACTCCCAAGAGATCTCTCGGTATGTCGCCTTTCCAAGTGTTATATGGCACCGAGGTGAGCTTCCCATTTCTGCTGAACTCCTGCTCTGCATTTGGCATGGGCGAATCGAAGATGAAACTTTTCAAAGTTCCCTTGAAAGAGGATCATGTATCTAGCAGAACTCGAAGAGAAGAGAGTAAGAGTGGTCGACAAGATCACCGAGCATCAGAATCAAGTCAAGAGACTGTTCGATAAGAAAGCTAAGCAAAGAAATTTTCAGGTGGGAGACCTCGTCCTTCTATGGGACAAGTGAAGAGAGCCAAAAGGCATGCACGGAAAGTTTGATTCCCTATGGAGAGGGCCTTTCAAGATCAAGCAGCTCAATGGAGAAAATATTTTCTATCTCTCATATCTGGATGGAACCGAACTCCCGCTTTCCTATAGCGAGCGAGCATCTGAAAATTTTCAGGAAGTAGAGCTTCAAGCTCTCTTCTTTGTACAATTTCCTTTAGTTGTGTGTTTTTTTTGTCGTGTGTTTACTTTCATTTGTTGTGTGTTCCCTTTTGTTAAGCCCTCGGTCACCCTTGTTTTTGACTCTGTGGCCCAATGGATAGGCACATGAGATGCAGGATTCTCTACCCCGAGGTTCACTCGAGAGATAGTCCCAGAAAGAGCGAAATTGTTATCGTAAAATTGGCAGGGTAATTTTATGGATAACCTTACCAAAATTTTGTTCGGTCCTCGTCGGGATCCCTTGCGTTCGAACATTGCAAAATCCCTTCCGGGAAATCTAGTTTTCCGAACTTAGCCATTTTGGTCTTTTTTGGTCGGGTGCACATAATGACTATGCAACATAAACTTTTGATGCGCCCCTTTAAATCCTTTGGCGCATGCTTTCTCATGTCAACAGGCATTTTGGTGTGCCTCACTATGTTGAGTCTTCCTTGCATGCGCTAGTAGCATGCACCTTCTGTCACAATGAAAACATTTGTTGCACCACTTTTTGGTGCGCCAAGGGCACACATATTCCTCTGTCGACACCACTTTTGGTGCGCCAAAGGCGTGCATATTTTCTATGTTGGCAAACGTTTTGGTGTGCCAAAGGGCGCATGTTTTCTTGTGTCGACGGCTCTTTTGGTGCGCCACTTGAAAAGTTGGTGGCGCATTTATTACCACCTCACCTATAAATAGGCGTGTCACTGTCTTGTCATTATCATCGACACAATCACGTGATTATTTTCTCTATGTACTGTCAGCGCACATCCCTGTCACTTTTGAATCTTTTTGTGGACCCATTTGCACACTTCTCCACTATTTATCACAGTAAGAGGTCCTCTATCTTTTATGCATTTTGTTTTGTGGTCTTTGGCTGCTTATTGGTATGGTTTGGATTGGAAGGATTGTGAATCATGAATTTTCCCCCTTCTTGTTGTCTTTCCATTCTCCCCTATGTTCTTCCCCCTCTTTCGAGATCTGTTTGGTAGAGGAAACTCATCTGAAAAATTGGCTAAAACTCTTTGTTTAAAGCCTCTTTATCACCCAAAACACTCTCAGTAGCTTGAAAGATATGAAACCCCTCGAGAGAAAGAACTAAAGCTTAAAAGAAAAGCTGTATTTTCTTCTCCTTTGGCACATCTGTCACCTTGTTACACAAAGAAGCATTTGCGTGATGGCGCACATTCCTGCTACCTTTTCCTACTGCTACATCATGAAAAGTTGTGCCCTCAAGGCGCACTTCCTTAGTTTGTTGCAAACGCTTTCCTCGCGCCCCCTCATGGTGCGCCAAACTCATTTGTTGCATCGTTAAAACCTGCGCCCTTTGGCGCACCCTGCGTCTGTGCAACACCAGTCAAACCTGCGCAGTGCAAAGCTTTAAACGGCGCAGGCGCATCCCTCATTGCAACAACATCATGTTATGCATAACTTCCATGTGCCGTGCCAAGTTCTCTTTAGCGCACTAAAAGCATATGTTACACAAACCTTATATGCACTCTAAAATTTCCGCACCAAGTTCCATGCAACATAAAAATTATATGCGCGAGGGCGCATCACATTCCGTGTAACATAAAGAACCCATGCGCCCTTATAAAACGCATACATATGGTGCGAGCGTGCACTTGTGCTTCTGACAAAAAAAAAATGTAATCTGCGGTATCCATGTGCCATGCACCCTTTGGCTGATTTCTCCCTATGACATCCCTTTCTTGTGTGCCTTGCTATTTAACCTGCGACTGCGGCATTCATGCGCCACAACGCATGAGGCCTTTAAATTGCTAACTCTTTCTTACGTCGCACAACATTTCAATGGAAAATCAAATAGGCCGACATGACTTTCTTGATTGGGTTTCACTTATTATTATTGCGGATCAGCAATTAAGTTCGAGAAGAACATATGTCAACATCAAGCAAGAAACCTATCAAATCTAAAGGCAAGGCCAAGCTCACGAGAAGAAGAAATGAAGTATAAAAATATCGGAGAGGTGAGAATGCTAGGAGTCCCGAGTGAGTGTGACCTGGACATCGGAGACTTCAGAAGCTTAGGTCATATTGATATGGAGGAGTTACGGGTCGAGAACTCGGAAGGTCCTGAAGTCCATGGATGGACAAATTGATAGCGATGCGTTGCACTTTTTGGAGGAATCCCGGTAAGTGCGAAGTGAATAATGAATTTATGATGGTGGTTTCCGGTGCTTCTGAATAAAGACACAAGATGTGTCGTAAATGAGAAGGAAGAGGTCATAATCAACCTCACTTCTGCCCCACCACTTTGAATTAATGCTTGGCATCTCTCACCATCGGCACTTTGTGGCCGTAAGTAGGAAATGCATCAAGCACAGGGAGGACAATGAAAATCGGTGCATGCGGTGATGAGCAAGGTATATCGAAAAATAAAAAAGGTGGTGACTCGGTGGCCACGGGTCATTCATCGCGATGACTTCTCGAGAGGAACTTCAGGCGACACCATTACGTTCTGAAAGCGAGTCTTTGGGCTTCTGACACCCATTATTTTCACAAATGGATCTTGCGGTATTTGGAAACAATGAACAAAAATGTGCCCGATCAACGCTTTGAGTGGGCGAAAATCATAAATAGCACAATATCGAGCAAGCTGCAACAACTTGCCTGGCAACAGGAGTTCTACATGAATTCCTATGTTGTTTATGTTGCAGCTTCAGAAAGGGACTACCCAGCTCTGATGCGGTGCGGGGTTTGGCCCGGTTAAAATCTATGAATATTATCTAGGAGGCCGAAAGATGGAAAATAGCATCCCCCAATTTACAAAGATCAACGATGCCTTCTTACTATGGGCATCATCGCACTCTTGAGGCGAATATGACTCATGGTCGCACGATCAAGAGCATCATGGCAGCCACGGAGAAATGGGAGGCCTGTTCACTCAATTCCCCATATTCACTTATCTAAGGGTGGCTAACTTCTTGGGGGAGCCAACTAAACTACCAAGGTATGCCGGTCCCAAATTGATTCTGCTAGAGCTGTCAAGACAGCTAATCACCTACCATGAGAAATGCCTCAAGAGAAAGAAGGGTGGAACTCCTTTCCCCCTCACAGTGGGTAGGTATACATGTCTCACTCACCACAAGGTAAAAGACATGTTTGCAGAGCTGGAGCTGCTGAATCTGAAACATAATTTCCCAGCAAGGCCCACCTTCGACCCGAGAAATTTTCTACCTAGGGCCAAGCTCGATCCGATCCATATCCCTCAGATCGAAGATATCTACATCGATATATATCATGAGGTTGAGCTCAGGAGGAAGGACCATTCTCATTTGGCCTTAGCAGAAATCATCCAGTACGGGGTGGCCATCATCCCCAAAGGCTACCAAACTACTGAGGAGGAAGTGGATCAAGTGTATCTTGACACAGGTGGGGACGATTGGCCTTTTGCAGTAATTGATAGAACTAAAGCACCTCAGACAATTGAGGAAAGGGTCGAAAAACTCTGCGTAGAATAGAACATTGGTGCCGAATGAATGGGCTCATCTACCTCGGAGTCGATTTCACAACCTCTCCATTGGGTAACGCACCTCCTCGATCAAAACAGCAGCCAAAAGGCAAGGGTAAAGGTAAAGAGGGTGAATCCAGTTCCACCCAAGAGGAAGCTCCAGAAAGTCCTCCTTACGCTTCACAAGCAGGTTGAAATCACCAGAAAAGCACAGAAGAAGAAGTGGCGGAAGATGTTCCAATAGGCATATCCACTCAGGATGTGGCCACGGCTGCAACAACTGAGGTCCCTTCTGTTCCTTCTCCTTCTCCTCCTTCCCCTCCTCGAGTGACTCAAGCGACCATTCCTTTGGTCGTGTCCTCTCCCCCTTCTTCTACTATTCCTCCTGCTTCTTCGATCCATCTTCTCTTCTCTTGTGGACCTGTCCCCCTCCATTTCTTCCCTCATCTCTGAGTTCCCCTCTCTTCCTATGTCTTCCTCTCCTGTAGTATCTCTTCCTCCCATGAGCACTTCCTCGGCCTTCCTCTCGATTCCGCCTCCAAGTGTCTCCACGTTTTCCCTTCTACTACTGCGGCTGCCCCCTTCTCTGTTTGGCCCTTCTCCATAAGCCCGGCTTGGATCTCCCGGCACTGAGTCGGCGAAAGGAAAGTTCCCATCGCTCGATGGACTTCTCCATAATCCCGTCAAAAGGGCAAAGAAGCTCAGAAGCCCATCACACGCTTCTCTCAGAGTGCTTCGGGAGAGAGGGTAATGGAGATCGCATACCCCAATCCTCTGAAGGATAAAAAGGATCTGTCCTCGATAGATTACACAGTGACTCAAGTCACAATGGGGACGTCTTCTAAAGCCTTTGAGGAGAGGCCCTATCTGTAGTTGATGCCCTCTGCGAAAGCTTCGAGAGGAAAAGAAGAAAATGCTGCGAAGAAAAATAAACATCTGCTCCATGCCTTACAGAAGATGGGCAGTGCACCTCCCACAGCTGCCACCGAAACTCCTGAGCCTCTGAGTCAGGATAAAATTGATGAATATGCAAAGATCGGTGAGTAGGGTATGGCGGTTTCAGCACTGGAGGAGCCGAGGATCCTCAAAGATAGTGAAAGAGTAATCTCGAGTTCACGATTTGTATCTGAACATCAACAAGGTGAATAAAGAACTCCGGGCATTAGCGGGACCCATATCAGAAGAGCTGGACCATGCTAGGCTGCGACGTGAGACCTTTGAAAAATGTTATTTATTGATCGAAGATCTGGTCAAGTTCATTTTTCGGTCACCCTAGGGCCCTCAATAAAGTCCTTTCCACTCTGGATTACCAGATGGATCAACTAGAATTCATCCTTGAAAAGATCGATAAGGTAAAAGAAGAAGCCCTAGACGCAATGCACCAAATGGAACAGATCATTCTCAACATGTCCCCAGGGTTGCTTACTCCTTCTTTCACCTTAAGGAAGGTTGATGAAACCATTCATATTTTCAAGGAGATCGTTTCGCAAGGGCTGGGGCTAGAGGTCACTTTTGACGCAGAGTCCATCATAACTTTCTTGGCTGTCGGGACTTCATCCGGATTCCTAATAGAAAGCGAGAAAAAGAATATTCCAAACTCCCCGAGAGAAGCTCATAGATGAGCGGGAGACTTGTGAGGCGATCGGTGGCGACACAAGGATCCTTCCCAGATCAATTAGAGCCCATGATCAGCAAGTTCATGGAATACTATGCCCAATTCCACATCTCGTCACCCGAGCAATAGAGCAGCGAGGATATTCCCCTTTCAGCCATCGGGCGACGATGAATAATTTCTCTCTTCTTCAAATTTCTTTTTGTAAATGTCTACAAAGTATGTTGGCACAAATGATGACATCATCCATGTTGCACCATGGGATGATGTCATCCATCAAGTTGTTAAAAGTCAACATGACTTTGAGATATTTTGTAGATATTTTGTAAATAGGTGGTTGGTTCCTTTTTGCCTTCCTTCTTCTCCTTCTTCTATAAATACTCAAATACTTGTTGTATTGAGGGGTGGATACTTTTCAGATGAAAAATAGAAGTGAGAAGAAAAGACTTTGAGCTTTTTGTAACAGAAGGAAATATTAATACAATATTTAGACTTTGTGCTGAATACATGTGTTATTTGCATTAGATCTTTCTTACGTCAGATCTGTGTGTTTATCTGTTGGATCTACTTCTGTTTTATTGTCATTTATTCACCAGTATTGCTTTGTTTGTTTATGTAAGTAGGTTTGGCTCTGTTTACTACCAATCCCAAAACATAAACCCTCTGACCTTTCTGCTTTGGAATTCATTTCTTTTCTTTCTTTGGATCTGATCTTTCTTCATCCTCTCTTCCATTCCTTTCTTTCCGTAGTCGGAAATAACCCTCTTGGGATGAGATCCCAAACCCCGAAGGTAGAATATTGTGAGACTTACCTGAGTTCTAGTAGAATAGCGATAAACCAGTTTCACTTTCTTGACTCAAGAGAGGGCCATGCCACCCTGCTGATGACTCATCATCTATAAATCTACCCAAGCAATAGATTTTGAACCAACGGGACCGTAGTGGGGTGGGATTTATTGATCCTTCGTTTTAAGCTTGACCTCACGTCGATCTCATTACGGGGACACTGACCTCAGATTCCTCGCCCTAATTCACCCACTTCACCCCGTAGTGCTATCAACCCTAAGTCTATTCCTCCTGCCTTTTTTTTAAATACTATTTCTTTGGGTCCTCTCATCATTCAATAAGATGGTGAATACCCTTCTTCTTTTCCCATCCTCTATCCTCGATTTGATCAGTATGATGACACCTCCTCTATTCGTATGTCATCCAATGTTAGAATGGCTTGACTCCATTCTCACTATATTTGGGTGTAGAAGACTCTATCTCCACCACACATGCTTGCCATACGAAACCCAAACCATGTTTAAATGAAGCCACC
>CM031242.1:616705022-616781938 GCA_018340775.1 Taxus wallichiana var. yunnanensis | reverse complement strand
CTACATTAGGGACCTTTCTAATACCTAGACTAGTCCATCCCCCATAAATCTAGATTTTGACACCTCTTCACAAACCACCACCAAGTCTATTCCCGAACATAAGAGGAAGACCCAATCTCTTAAACCTCTTACCCAGCTTTCCCATGCCTTATTATTCACCTTCACCTCTCATATTAATCTTAGTCCCACATCCATAAAACTTGGTCAAGCAACCTCTCCCGTAAAGCAAACCTAATGCGAAACAACCCACACCCTCGCCTTGATCTTCTATTTTACCCATGTCTTCTTCATCAATCATTCCTCTACTTTCTCATTTGCCATCACCCTCTCCATTACCTACAACCACACCATTTACCACATCTCTATTTTCACCTTTGTTGAATCTCATGCCTACACCTTCCCCGTATTCCCTTCTTCTTCATGCCCTAGTCCAACACCTTTATCCAAGAAGATGCAACTAAAACCAAAAACTACACTACCTACCAAAAAAGTAGTTAAAATGACTCGACACCCAACTCCACCTCCTTCATGGTGATCACCCGCACCTTCATCCAAAACAACTCTGAATTCTCATTGTGATCCCTTGGTAAGGTCCTATTATAACATCCTCACTTGGTTGTTAGAAACCTCCTCTATCACACTACTACCCCTTAAGCCTTATGATCCACACAAGCCCAAACGAGTAGGATTTGACGATACTAAAATATTTGCATATCATCGCTCCCTAGGGCATGATGTCGAAGGGTGTAAGGCCCTCAAAAACATTCTCATTCAACTCTATGATTCAGATGGTCATTTATATGATGATGACCTATTGGAAGAGACTTCCATTCCTCCTTCACCTACCGCCACACACCCTTATCCTATATCAATTTAATGACTGTCATCTCCACCTCCACAACCCTATTTTCCTCCTCTGGTCTTTGAGATAAATATGGTTTGAGTAGCTACTAGATCACAAAAGGAAAAGGAAAAGAGAAAGCTGAAAACCCATCTAGTGCACCTACACCTACCATTCCTTATGTGAATCGCCTCAAAGGTAACCAACTATGAGCTGATCTATCCAATTTATGATGGATTCACACATAGCGCTATTATCAAACAACTACATCAATATCCTTTAAAAATTTCTTTGTATGACCTCATCCAAACATCTAAGTCTCTCGTTTCACACGGAATGGTTTCGGCTCTCAGTAATAGACTTGCTTCTATCCTATCATTCCTTGAGAAACAGATAAGGGTTAGGCTAGGAGGAATACCTATCAATGTTGAGATGGTGTGCGCGTACCATAGAGAAAGATCAGATCGACCGTGAAGAACTCCTTTTTGTCTGGAAGGACTACCCTGTAAGTAAGAATACAAGACCACCGAGATTTTAATTAGACAATAAATGAGGGATCTACCTTAGGCCCAGTGAACTATAAAACTTCCTTTCGAAGGTGGTCACTTCCTTTTAATACGATTTAACACAAATGATAACAAAGAAAGCTATTGCAAAATCACGATTTAGGTATCTCGCTACAAAGCAATAGAAACTAAATTATCAATAATAAAGCGCCACGTTGTTTGTTCTAAGCCATCGGTCGCTGTACATTCAAAGTTGAGTTATAGTGGATAAACCAGACCGATCCGAGGTTGTTAGGGTGGCAAATAGGTGAGAAAAGGGTTTTGGGGTATAAGTCACAGTTGACCGACTGGTCATCGGGTAACCGACGCGTTAGAGAACCGCCGCGGTAGGGGATAAACGATACCGATAGGGTCAAGCAATCTAAGTGCTTCTGGATAGAGGTGGGTCAGTAAGGTGATTGTGGGGTTATTAAGATCGGGGGATGGCTTAGGGAATGATGGGAGGATAGGGAAGACTCAAAGTGTGGTAAAATGGCCTTCGGGAAATATCGTGATGTATGGGTGAAGGTTAAGTGCGTATGTTGCAATTGGTAGTAGATCTAGGAATAAACTTATGATTACTATTAATCAGCTCAAGAAAATGGTGCTTAGAAACATATATAAAACACTACTCACTAGTCCCTCGATGCGTGATGCAAGTTTCAGGATCGTGATGATGAAGACAGACCAAGTTGGCTGATCTCGACAATCCAAGATGAGTTATCTCCTCTTCGATGCTCGGATGAGTGTTATTGGGCTCAGTTATTCATTGAAGTCTTGGGCTTGATGTCCTTCTTTGCAAACTCTTCGTTTCTTCACTTGTCTCTACTCGCCAAGAAAATCCGGATCCTTTCGATGATTTCTCTTTTCTTCTCGATCAAATGAAAATTTGATCTTTGTTTTTGGTTGGAAGTGGTCATTTACTGGGAACCGATGGCGGTTACGCAACCGACGGGCGGTCGAGTAGTAGAACCTGCATTTGGCAATAAAGTCAAAGTGGGCTATTTTTGGTAAAATAGCCAACTTTCCTCCTTTTCTTCCGAGGGATTGGTAGCGGGCTTGGTCAAGTCATTATGAAGTTGGTTTTAGGTGCGGATGAGGAGTAATTAGTCATAGGTGTGGAATTAGACCAAGTTATAGGTCTTAATTAGGTTAGTTTAGGGTTAAGACTAGGTCATGATGAGGTGGCGACATGAGGTGGTAGGTATGGTGATGTGGATTTATTAATTATAAGGTAATTAATAAATAATTGTGTAAGGTTTAGGTGATGAGGTTAGGTTGCGAAATGAGATGCGGGGCACATGGGGGTCATAAGACACAAATTTGGTGTCTAGCCTCATTGTCAAGCCCTCTTTGAGATCTTGTAAACTATTGAGGTTCTACCAAATTACCTCTACACTTTTGCCATCATCTTCACCCCTCATCATGTGGCCTCTCTCACTACTTCACCTAAAATTTCTATTACCCCTACCACTCACAAAGTTTATACTATTAATTTCTCTGACTCAAAGATTTCCTCATCATTCAGAGGATCTTGATCCCACCATCTTCATCTTCATCTACATCAAAGATACTCACATCCTATGTGTTATGATTGATGGAGGTAAAAGCATTAATATCATTTTCTCCCATGCGTATGAACAAATACTCATACCCGCCAACCGCATGCATAATAACCTAGTTATGTTGCATTCTTTTAATGATGCCATGACCACTACCCTTGGCACCATCATCCTCCACATCCACATGGCTCCCTACACCATTCAAGAACTATTCTATGTTCTTAAAGGGGAATTTCATTATAACATGTTGTTTGACCGGCCCTAGATTCGTGCCATGGGGTGTGTACCTTCAACCCTTCACTACTACATAAAATTGAATATGAAGGGCACCCCGCACCATTCAGAAGATTCTTCATCTTTCAAAGCCTATAACATGTTGTATTGATCCAATGATCTCCTTATTTCAATTAAGGCATCTACTACCTCAGCCACTTGATCTACCACCAAAAATACCTCATCTAATACCATGGTCTCTTCATCATCTACCACTACCTCATCCACCACTTTGCTACTACATCTCCTCAACCGTTCACCTATTCCTACTGTGGACCGCAACTTCTAAACTTAGCCCATCTACCAACCCTTCTTCTCAAACTTTGAGTAACTCATCCATTCCCGTCACCCAAGTATTGACCTCCCACCCCTTGGCAGGTGTTTTTCAGTGCTTTACATTGGGGGAGTATTGCTTATAAAACATTGACACTTTCTAAACTCCTCAAGAGTATGGAATCCTTCATCAACACCCACATTACAACCAACATGTAGGTGAGGTTTTTCCATACGATCCTCCTCACCTTTGTACCAACATGACATTTGGGGGACTTGATACTTATTATTCTCCGAACTACCCACCCAAACACGACCTTTTCATCCGATTTCTAATATATCCCCAACATCTTCTTTCCCACACCTTTCTTCATCATTGTTCTTGGAAGGGATTTGGATTTGGTATTTACAAACAAGGTCATCACACAATCATACCTTGCACTACCCACAAACATAAAGATTGTCATGGTATCGATTTTTCTGAACCACCTAATCCTAAGAAGGCTAGAATCAACCTCACGCTGCAGAGGAAGATCAACTTTCTTCACTTTCATCACCTATATTACCACTTTCTCCACCTTCTTCACCTATTGCGCCACCTTCACCCACAGAGTCCATGGATCCAGATCCATCCTATTATCCAAATAACTCTCCTAGTAATTTGGATAACTTATATACATCTTCTAACCCCGACCTCTTCATTACGATGTGCATGCACTCAAGTTCACTTGGCACATTCCTTGTTAGGTTGTGGAGCTTGTTTTCATGTGAGAAAGTGTTGAAGACCGTACACTAAGAAACGTGTTTTTCTCATATGGGTGGGATTTGACCCATGGGTTTATGGGATGATTTTTGCCCATGGTTTTGATACCCATGGTTTTGTAAATTTGCTTAAGCAATTGTCTACTTATATGGTTTTATGCATATGATAGGTATAATGTAACATTGCAGATGTGTTTTAAATTCGGGTGTGAATTTTGTAGAGTTTGTTGAGCATAGCTCCAAACATATATGGGTATTGTATTGAGAGAGCGGTGGCTTGTAATAAAATCTAAGCAAGTGATTCTTGGTGGACATAGCCTAAATTGGGTGAACCACATTAAATACTATCTCTTTGTGTTGTGTTATTTTATTCTACACTTTTATTTGAGATTTGTAATATTTTATGCATATTAGTTTCTACTATTACGATTCTGTGAGGGATTATTCTACATATTTTATCCCTTATTTACTAACATTATTTTCTTTTCCTCATGTGCCCTTGTGTGCTTCCCCTTCTTCCCTTCCTTTCCTTTTCTTCTTTGTTCCATCTTCCCCTTACACACGTCTTTTGCACATTCACCTTCTTCCCGAATCCGTTCACCCCTTGCAAACACCCACACATCATCTTGTAATGGTTGTGCCTTGACCATGCATTCTCTTCTCACCCGATTTTCCTCATTTCCCACGCACGCGTCATGCTCACGTTCATCATGGCATTCCTCTATTTTCTTCTCGTGCACCCTTTCCTCATGCCATCCTTTGCACCCTTCTGTGCTAGGTCATCTTTTACATGCTTGAGTGTGCCACATGCAACCAGCTATAGTGTGCCAATAAAGGCTCGAATCATTAAAAAAATCAATGAGTGACACATGGCAGAAACGACAAACATTTTTCACAATTGGCCTTCCTTTTATCCAATTCATGTGTGCCATGTGTCTTAGGTGTGCGAGACGGCTTTGACATCCTCTAACAATCATAAATTTTCCTACATATCTTTGATCAACATGCACACGGACTTATCACAGATATGCCGACATCAACCATAGTGCTAGACATTCAAATTCAAATTTTAGCAGACATGGTAGGTGAGAAATGGGAAAATGTCTCTCTAGGCATTAATGAGCAGATCGATTGCTTCAACCACCTGATTTGATATGATTTTCCCTCCTTCCTCATCCAACATGCCAAAGACCTAGGGAAGTACATTCGACAGATTCTCAGGTGGATTTGCAAGCATTGAATGCTTCTTGTTGGTGGTTGTATTTCAAATTCAGGTTTTTCCTCCTCTTCTCCTTCCAAAAATTCATCTATAAATGTAAGAGTTGGGATCATTATTAATGTTGGATACTCTAAATCCTTACGCGTTTTTATAAGGACTTAATATTTTCTGTATTCTGAGTTTAAACCTCTAGATCTGGTTCATGCATGTGGATATCAACCTCTTTCACCATTGTAACAATTATGTGCATTTATGGAAGTAATAGAAGCATTATTTTGTGGTTATTCTCTGTCCTAACATGTTTGCATTTCTTCTTCTTGCCTTTCTTTTACATTGTGTGTTCATTGTGCCACTTCATGTCCCTTGTAATCCATTATTTAGTTGTGTTCCATGAGAATGATATGGTAAACACTTTTTAGTTATGTTACTCATTTATAGCATCCTTTCACGTGTTCCCTTTCATTCCTACTTAGAATAGATAGTGTTCATCCCTCTCTTTCTGGTGCTATCACCTTTTAGTGTAGTTTATTTTCATGTTATCCCTGGTCCCTTGGCATTTATTAGCTTAATTTCCTCTTTCAACACTAGGAGTAGCAATAACAATAGAAATAGATAGAGGAACCAACATTCTCTCGGAGATCCATCTCAAGTGCGTAAGGTCCCAAAACTTGGAGATAGTTTCATTGTGATCTCAAACAGCTCATCTCTTCTAGATCTGAGACATGGGTGCAATTTTGAAGACCAAAACATCCCTCCTTACCTTTTTTTCATAAACATTGTTTTCTTTGGGACTCTCGACATATCATCATGATGACGAGACCCCTCTTCTATTCCTCTTCTTTATCCGACGACATGATATATGATGACACACCTTCTATCAATGTCATTCAATGTCAGGATGATGCCTTTATTCTTACCTATTTAGGTGTTGAATATTATTACATTCAAAGGTTGTTACCTTTCCCGAGACACAAACCATCCGAATGAATTAACCATAGAAATCAACCCCGAATTCTAAATATAGGTCAATATTTGGATTCTACCGAACAGAAGCCTTCACCACTTTCCTTCAAGATCATAACAATGATTTTTCTTGGTCTTATGCCAATATGCCCAGTATTGACCCAAATATTGTGGTCCATAATATTGTTACTATCCCCGACGCTAAACCTGTGAAACAAAAGCTACATAAAATGCATCCACAAATTTCCCTTCTTATAAAAGAAGAATTCCAAGCCTTCTTTCTATTTCCTTCATTCTATCTATTGACCATCCATAATGGATTTCTAACATTGTTCTATCACTAAAGCGATGATAGTGACACTCCGCATCTACATGGATTTCTACGATCTTAACCTTTCTTTCCCTAAAGATGACTTTCCTCTACCTAGTATTGACCAACTCATTGATCTTATAGCCGGTCATGAGATGTTATCTCTTATGGATGGGTTCTTGGGTTATAATCAAATATTACTTGTGCTTATAAGATCAACACAAAACCGCCTTCATCACCCCTTAGGGACCTTTTGTTATCACATCATGCCTTGCGGGTAAACCCAAACTAGAGCCTCTTAATGCCTTGCATCTTTGACCATTCTACTATTGAATAAATTACTACATCACTTTATGTCACTTACATGCTTGTCCCTTGAGCAAACCTCTCCTTCCATCTACCTATTTCAAGGACCAATGAATCAAACAAAATTGTGTGATTATCCATCACTGTTCAGCCTTATCTTCAATATGAGTATCACGGCTCTACTCATGGCATGATTCTCATGGATACTTTTCATCCTTTTTCAGGATGGAATCCCATGGTCATTCATCACTTGAAAACCCTCTCTTGCATAGCTAACCTCTTTTGTGTTATGGTTTTTCCTTCATACAAGAGGCTTATACTCCTTTATAGTCTTGTCCATGACTTCAAGTATAAAAACAAAAAAAAATACAAAATATATGGGTTAACAAAAATTTATCCTTTAGTCAAACCTTTACAAATAGATGAATCCCTCAAAAGGACATCTATGTCTCTCTCTTGCTATTATAAGTAGATTTCTCCCTTGAAGGACAACTATAAAAGTTAGCCACTTATTGTAATTAGTCTATCCAAAAAGAAGACTACTCTATATCTCTCAAATAAAATAATCCTAAAGCTTCCCACATTGATTAGCTTCATGAAGACCTCAAGGAGAACCTATTTATCCCAATATAGACTTCCCGCATCGATCAGTCTATACAAAGCAAAAAGCAAAAGTCAAGAAAATACAAAATTTTTGTCATGGAATTTCCTATTCTAGTTTTGGGTATCTTACAGAAGGGGCATGTTGTCTCACAACAAGGTTATGCTAAACAAGATCTTCCACCTTACCCTCTATTTATTATCTTCTAACTCAACTCAGGGGACGAAGTGTGTATTTTACACATTGTGATCACATGACTTATTTCAATTCTAGACCTATTCATCATGCAACATATCTAGGGATTTAAGTTCAATAAGTATAAAGGGTATAACACTTATGGTCTTTAGAATCCTTTCCCCAAGTGTGGGACTTGCAAAATGAGAAAGGAATCTCCAGTTTAGAGGCTGGTTCCTCAATTCCTCTGGTCAGATTTATCACTTACAAGTTGCAGAGGTCTATATTCCTAACCCTACCCTAAATTCCAAAGGAGACAGAGATAGAGAATGCAAAAAGCTAAAACTAATGCTAATAGGTGATGCACCAAAGGAGTGGTGAGCATTTCTCACTTCTGCAGATTGACACAATTCATAAAATGCAACAAAACAACATGCACAAACTGATAATTGTAATGAAGAATCAGAAATTAGTCAAACAACACATAGCAGAGGATGAAAATTAATCACAGGCTGTATTGTTATTTTAACATCAAAATCACTTGCATTACAACACCTGAGAGGCAAAAATAAAGTTGCAATTCTTAGAAAAGGTCTGTTATTCCACCAAAATCACTTCCAAGGTGAGAAAGGGGACCTGCAATACACAAAAAATGTTCAACCCTTTGAAAATGAGCCAAACTGGCTTTTACAAAGGCAAGGACGAGCCCAGGAGAGAGAAACATGGGAAAACATGGGAGAGGTTCAATCATTGACCAAAATGCATTCAAAATAGCATGGGCATCCTTACAGCACTCCATTCCCGACATTTTTAACTATGCCTGGGAGAGAATGCGAGCCATTCTTCATTAAAAACGGTGGTCAAACGTCATTTCGCTCATCACCACGTGCCGAGATGTTTTTCAATTTTATCTCTCCAAACTCCATCAAAATGAAAAATTGACCCTAGAATCTTGTAGATAATTTCACCAGCTTTCCATTGATATAAAGAATGTGAAAAACCGAGCTCTGGATCGAAAGATATGGCCATTTGAAGTTTTAGGGGAAAAAACAGGCCAAATCGGGTCAGGGCAAAAAATTTGAATTTTTGCACCTTTTTGGTCATTTGGAAAATTTTCCAAAATTTCCCCACGCTCCACCACTCTAGGTGCCACGTGGTGGCATCTCATTGGCCGTGGCCTTTCAGGGGAAAATTTTCCCAAAAA
This sequence comes from Taxus wallichiana var. yunnanensis, assembly GCA_018340775.1. Taxonomy (NCBI): domain Eukaryota; kingdom Viridiplantae; phylum Streptophyta; class Pinopsida; order Cupressales; family Taxaceae; genus Taxus; species Taxus wallichiana. The sequence goes on along the minus strand of CM031242.1, from coordinate 616,772,905 downwards.
ACTCCGCCGAGCCATAACTTCAAAAATACATGGAGTTAGGAGGAAAACTTTACCTTTCTGGAAAGATGAGAAAGAGCTCTATCCAATGGTGTCATTTCCAGAAGGTTTTGAGTGCCTGAAAAGCAAAAAAATATTATGTCTGAGGCACAAGAGAAGGAAAGATGAAAGGGAGTTAGCCACAAAATGAGCAGGGGCACATTTGGATAACAATTTTGGCGACTCGTAGGGGTCATCTCGCTCGCTGGATGAAGTTACAGTTTGCTGAAGCAATCCATTGGGCATGGAGTCACCTGATTTTCTATCTGATACCCCAACTGACTAGAACGTTGCAAGGAGGAACATGGAATATCACCTGATGGAGCAAGGCCTCGCAAACACATTCCCCAGAACAAGCTCTTGTGCCAAAGCACTTAGGGAAAGAAAACTAATCTACAACAAAACAATGTGCACAAGCACTGGAGGAATGAAAACCTAAGCTAATATTTACAAGGTGGAGAATTTCCTTTAGTAAGAATGCTTTAGATGGATCCCATTGACTGAATCAGTAGTTCTTCGCCATCCAATGAAGACAATTGGAAGGCATTGTTGTCCTTACACTTTGTGACCATGTATGGGCCACTCCAAATGGCATCAAATTTTGAATGCCTTCCCGTTTTTTTCTCTATCTCGCATCCCATTTTAACACTAGATCTCCAACTTGGAAGGATCTATTCTTGGCCTTTCTATCAAAGGTCTTCTTTATCAAAGCCCGATCCTTCTCCATTGCTTGGGATGCCCGATTCTGATTTTCGAGCTCCATCAATTTCGCATATCTAACTTCCATGGGCTCAAACTCCAACAACTCCAATCTGCTATTTCATGAGTTCCAATGTTGGCAACTCAAGAGACATGGGTAAAATTGCCTCTCTCCCATAAACAAGCTTGAATGGAGAGTTACCCGTAGATCTCTTTGGGAGTTATCCTATCAGCCCATAAAGCTGATTTCAATTTAGTATGCCAAGACCTCCGATTTTCATCAAGAGTCCTCCTAATGATCTTCAACAAGTTCTTGTTTGTAGATTCACCGCCATTACCCCGAGGGTAATAGTTTGATGAAGTACTTAGGTAGATCCCGCTTGACAGCCCATTCAATCACCTTGATCCAATGAATGCTAATGCATTATCTCGATATTATTGTAGCTGGTATGCCAAACTGGTTACTATTCCCTCATAGAAGTCTAGGATGCTAGATTCATTTGCTTCCTTGAGTGCTACTGCTTCAGTCCACTTAGTGAAGTAATCTGTGGGTCGTTAAAATCCACTTGTGCCCTTGGCTGAATTGGGATTAATGACTCCAATGAAGTCTAAACCCCATTGCATGAATGGCTGGTCAACTGAAATTGGATGCAATGGAAGGGCAGCTAGCCTCTCTTTACCTGTGAAGAATGCACAATTCTTGCACCTCTTGATCCATGCATAACAATCATTGAAAATCTTGGGCCAATAATAACCAGCCCTCATGATCTTTAGAGCTATCACTCTTGGTGCAAAATGACCACCAGCTGGTCCACCATGGAACTCTTCCAACACCCTATGAATCTGATTTGTACCAATGCATCTCAAAGCAGACTCCATTCACATCTCTTTTGAACAAAACACCATCAACAAGGGCATATGGGACAGCCCGCAATCAAGTGTCTTCTTTGGGTCTTGTTCATCTCTCGGAGGGCATAGGCCCGTGCTTAGGAAGTGCATTATACTTTGGGTCCAAGCAAGGAGTGGGGACACCATTATTTTCCTCTTGAGTGCTTCCTTGCTCATGGCTGCTATCTCTTGCAACCAAAACAAGCCTCCTCCTTCTCATTGCATGCTTCCTTTGTTTGCTCAAAATCAGCTGCTCACACAATCCTTTTCCTCCCACCAACTTGGTGACCTTGATCTCTATGTCATACTCCATGACACGAGTAATCCAACCTGCCCTTTTTTCATTCAAGTCTTTATTGAGGAGGAAGTCTTTAACTCCCGCATGAGAAACCAACAATTGAACCTTGTTGTTTGAGACTAAATGCTTGAATTTCTTCAAGCTTCGATTATCGCAAGAACATGCTTCTCAATGAAAGAATATCTCACCTCATAGTCCTCCAGGATTTGGCTAAAGAAAGCAATTGGCTGCTCATCATTGTCCTTATTCTGCTGTACCAAAATTGCAGAAATAGTATCATCACCCCAAATGCATAGAGGATGAAATCCTTGGAGAAATCGGGTTGATGAGAGTGGGGCTTGAGAGATGGCTTCTTTGATTGCTTCAAAACTTTCCTTGCCTTTCGTCTGTCCATTTGAAAGCCATGCTTTTCTTTAACATTTGGTGATAGGTTGACAAGGGCTGCAAAATTTGGGACAAACCTCCGAACAAAATTTATTCTCTCCAAGAAACTTTTAAGGGCCTTCTTGTGGCTTGGCAATGGTAGTGCTCTTATGGCTTCAACTCTTTCGATCAATTGCTAATCCTTCTTTGGAGACAATGTGACCAAGGAGTTTTCCTTCATGGGCTAAGAAAATACATTTTTAGGATTCAAGGAGACTCCAAATCTTCTCGCACCTTCGGGAACACTTGTCTCAAATGAGAGAGGTGGTCTCGCTGTATTTTTGAAAAATAGTGATATCATCAAGATATATCAGCACTATGTTGTTAATCAAACCTCAACGCCATGTCCATTGCTCTTTGGAAGGTAGCTCCAGCGTTGGACAGCCCAAATGGCATTTTCCGTATGCATAAGTTCCCATTTGGTCAGTAAAGGCTGTCTTGAACTCGATCTTCTTCCTTCACCATAATCTGATTGTACCCGAATAGCCATCAAGTAGTGAAAACCTCTCTGAGCAAAGCAACAACTTGTAAAATTTGCTCCATGGAAGGAAGTGGGTAATGATCCTTAAGAGATGCTCTATTCAAATCTCTGAAGTCAACACACAATCTGATTTCCCCACTCTTCTTTCTGACTGGAACCAAGTTGGCAACCCAACTAGAATGCTTGATAGGGAATATGATTCTTGATTCTATCAACTTATTCAATTCTTTTCTCATGAGAGGCTCCATGTGGGGGTTGATCGCCTTTTTTTTCGCCCGATGGGCTTAGTATTCGATCCAATTCAATGGTGTGTTGAGCTAACTCGGGATCAAACCTTTCAAATCTTCATAGCTCCAAGCAAACACATCAGGAATTCTTGACAAAGTTGTATGAACTCATACCTTTCTTGCTCAGTTGTCATCTTGCCAACTTGGAGTGATTTGCCTTCTCCTACCGAGATGGACACTGAATCTTCTTCCTTCACTTGGATGTTTGCTTTCTCCTTCCTAAACTGATCATTAGGATTGAAAATGGACTCCAAAGTAATAAGCCCTTTGAGTTTGTTGGTTCTCAGCTGCACCACCTGGTCACCATACTGCTGCTCCAACTTTTCCTGATTTTTGGCTGAGAACTCAGCCTCTTCTTGCAAGAAATGGATGATTTGCTGATCATTTTCAAATACTTGCCAACTTACATTGTTGTCCGGCACTGAAGGCCTCACAATCACATGGATGTTTGGCTGTACCTTGTCCTTTTGAATGCTTTCAACAACGTCAAAGGCTGCCCCAACTGCTGCAAGCCTGTCAGCAGCTTGGTTCTCTTTCCTAGGAATGGATTTGATGCCAAAACCCTCAAAATCTTCAATGAGGTCCCACACCCTGTTCTTGTAGCACTTGAGTAGATCATTCTTGACAGCATGCTGCCCCTTGACTTGGTTGACAATCAACTCACTGTCACCAAAGACTTGCAAGTTCTTTATTCCTCTCTTGATTGCCCAATGCAGTCCTTGCACCAAGGCTTCATATTCAGCAGTGTTGTTAGAGCATGCAAACTGAAATCTAAAAGCTGAATAATACTTAACTCCTTGAGGTGAAACCAGCATGGCTCCCCCTCCTGCACCTTGTCTACTCCTTGATCCATCAAAAAACAACTGCCATACCTCATTGTCATCCTTGTGGTCTGGCTTGGTGATGCTAGGAATAGGCTGATTTTCTTCATGCATGCAATAGACTCCTAACTCAGATTCTTCTATTTCTTGATAAGGATCAAAAGCATGCACCTTGTTTGCCCATTCATCAAGAGTTAATCTGGGATGCTTCCTACCTTGGTGTCAGCTTCATCAGTGCTTGGATAATCTTCTTGATCAAATGCTGAACAATTGGCATTGATCTGACTTGGAGTGTAAGGCTCAATGTGAAAGTTTGCAATAGGTTCAGACCTGATTGTGGCTTTGGTTCCATATCTTGTTCTGAACAGCATGTGTGACCAATCAGCAGACAAGTAACCTCCAATCTTAGTGAAATCCCTCGACAAACATAGGGCAAAGAGTGGTGGAAGGTCTATTACCGAGACATCTTGCAAAACAACCACGTTGGGACATGCATGCAAAGTAAGACTCAAGTTTTTAATCACTCCAACTATTGTTACGCTGTCCCATCCAATTGTACTCACCCTTTCGATATGGTTTCATATCGAATTCCCAACCGATCAGCTATTTTTTGGGCATTATCAACTACTTGCCCCGAATCAATCATGCAATTGTGTACTAATTGGTTCCCAATGATCAATGAAACATAGAATGGAGGGGGCTTCAACATCTTACCTTGCTGTCCTCCATGATTCCCCTCAGCCGGGCAAAGCATTTGTGAGCACCTCTCTCTTGCATTTGGACTTGCTGATTTGAAGTTGACCAATTCCTTCATGGCAGCTTGTAGCAAATCTCTTTGGCCTCGGGATAGATAGTGATTCCCACATTGATATGTTTACATTTGTCTTCTTCATCCGATCAATGATATCAATGGGGATGAAGTATCCTTTTGCTGTCCCTTGGCCGCACATTCATCCCTTGTATATGGGGCAACAATCGGCATTTGAGTTGGCCTAGAACCGCTTTTTTAGCAGTCCTGTGGTGCTTGGGATTGCATTTTGCTTGCCAATAGTTTGTGGAGTGACAGAAGGTCATGAATTACTTGGGGCCAATGGCTGTTCTTCACCCAAATTTCTCCTCTTTGACCTTGTGTTGGCTGCAACACTTTGGGAAACTATCTGGTTCATGCCACAAAAATCTTTTGCCTGCCAGTTTACAAGTGTGGTATCATTTGGAGCTGATTGCTGCTGGAATGTTTCTTGTTGCTGGTCATTTCTTTGACTACCTTCACCCTCCACACCAGTTGTTGTCACCATTAATGCTTGATTCAAGGCACCGTTGAAGCACATGGACTAGTTATGAGGTTCATTGCATGGGAAACACCAATCATACTCTTGAGCCATATTGTTTTGTACTGGCACTAATGCTTTAGATGCAGATGTAGCATTGGGATTATAGGGCTGAAATGGTCTATTGGCAGGAGGCCTTGCTTGATTTAGATTTGCAGCTGGATTGGGTGGTCTTTGGGGTTGATATGGCTACCTGTTAGGCTGAGCTTGGGGCTGGAAAGAAGGTCTAAAACCTTGAGCTTGCTGCCTTTTGAGTGTAACCAGCTCATTACCTAGATTTTGCAATTGCTTCATGACTTCTTGAAGTTCATTTGAGGCACTAGAAGATGAAGTGGAAGCTTCACTTGAATTCTGATTTCTAGGAGTGGGAATAGAAGCTAAATTAGGCACTTGGCTAGTACTTGGGCTCTCTAAACTTGGAAATAATGGCATCGAGGCCTCAGAGCTAGCTTGCCACTTGAATCAAACAATTTTCAGCTCTAATGGCAATGCTATAAGCAATGGGGATAGTTGTGCCTCCCATGGACTCGAATTAACATAGAAATATCAGAATTTAAAGCTTTAAGGTAATAAAGAAAAGCACCTTCTCGCGTTGGCTCGACCGCCACCGGAATTCTCTCCCAAGTCCTTTGAAATCTGAAATTAAAATCAGCCACCGCTCATGGGAGCTCTTTTTGATAGTTGTCACTGCTCCAAAAGGGACAAGTTGTCTCCTTTTCCCCAAACCGCTCATGGAGGGCTATACATAGCTGATTCCAATTTTGAATAGAACCCGAGGCAAGACTCGAACCATTGCAAAGCTTTCCTTTCAATGAAGATGCCAACAGTTTGACAAAGAACTCGCATCTCATTGATCTCATGGATCGCACAAATGTTAGCAATATCCTTAACATGATCACCAGGAGTGGTCCGATTTTCTCCAAAGTGAAGTATGGAATGTTCTTCAATGCGCAATCGGGATTGGATTTTGTGCATTGAGAGCAAGTGGGTGCCGCCAAAGTGAAATTGACATAGGGGTTGTTTTGTGCCATTCTCGATTGGCCTTAGAACCCTTGTTGATGAATGAAAGGCCTACTGTGGAGGAGAGTTGAGAGAGTTCTATTTGGTGGAGATGGAGACCTGATTCTCCTCCCACTTTGCCTTATTCTTGGAGATAATTGTAGATATTCAAACAACACCTCTTCTTCTCCAGCTCTTGACCTTGTAGTGATTCTTCTCATGAGTTTTCAGGTCTGCACTGCTAAAACCAGCTGATTCTTCTTCCTTGGAGTCGCCAGATGTGTAATTTATAGCTCTTTTAAAGCAAGAAACTTGCAACAAATGCACATCAATTTTGTTGCAATGAAGATGAAGACTTCTATGTCCCACCGGCGTGCCAAAACTGTTGTGGCAAATCAGCAAAGACCCTCGGATGTTGATCGATTTCTAGTTTGATCATACTAGCATCCAAAGTGTGATTGCACAACATGAATCCTTTCCCCAAGTGTGGGACTTGCAAAATGAGAAAGGAATCTCCAGTTTAGAGGCTGGTTCCTCAATTCCTCTGGTCAGATTTATCACTTACAAGTTGCAGAGGTCTATATTCCTAACCCTACCCTAAATTCCAAAGGAGACAGAGATAGAGAATGCAAAAAAGCTAAAACTAATGCTAATAGGTGATGCACCAAAGGAGTGGTGAGCATTTTTACTTCTGCAGATTGACACAATTCATAAAATGCAACAAAAAACAACATGCACAAACTGATAATTGTAATGAAGAATCATAAATTAGTCAAACAACACAAGCAGAGGATAGAAAATTAATCACAAGGCTTGTATTGTTATTTTAACATCAAAATCACTTGCATTACAACACCTGAGAGGAAAAAAAGTTGTAATTCTTAGAAAAGGTCTGATATTCCACCAAAATCACTTCCAAGGTGAGAAAGGGGACTTGCAATACACAAAAATGTTCCACACTTTGAAAATGAGCCAAATCTGGCTTTTACAGTGCAAGGGACGAGCCCAGGAGAGAGAAACATGGGAAAACATGGGAGAGGTTCAATCATTGACCAAAATGCATTCAAAACAGCATGGGCATCCTTATAGACCCATTCCCTGACATTTTTAACCATGCTGGGAGAGAATGCGAGCCATTCTTCATTAAAAATGGTGGTTGAAACGTCATTTCTGCTCATCACCACGTGCCAGAGACATTTTTCAATTTTATCTCTCCAAACTCCATCAAAATGAAAAATTGACCTAGAATCTTGTAGATAATTTCACCAGCTTTCCATTGATATAAAGAACGTGAAAAACCGAGCTCTGGATCGAAAGATATGGCCATTTGAAGTTTTAGGGCAAAACAGGCCAAATCGGGTCAAGGGCAAAAATTCAAATTTTTGCACCTTTTTGGTCATTTGGAAAATTTTCCAAAATTTTCCCACGCTCCACCACTCTAGGTGCCATGTGGTGGCATCTCATTGGCCATGGGCCTTTCAGGGAAAATTTTCCCAAAAACTCCGCCGAGCCATAACTTCAAAAATACATGGAGTTAGGAGGAAAACTTTACCTTTCTGGAAAGATGAGAAAGAGCTCTATCCAATGGTGTCATTTCCAGAAGGTTTTGAGTGCCTAAAAAGAAAAATTATGTCCGAGGCACAAGAGAAGGAAAGATGAAAGCATCAACTATATAAATTAAAAAGTTTTTATATCAATACACGAACATACAAATATAAATAAAAGTATCTCAAAACTCTCATATACATATCGCATCTACGGAATACAAGCATGTATATATATCAAAAATAAAAAATAAATATTATCTCTTAGCCATATCTATGAGGGGTGACACCTTGTTGCTTCTCTCTCCCATACCTCGCTAGTTCTAGGTATTCGTGAAGTCACCTCTGAGGTATTTACAAGGATGAACTCTAAGTCAACTATAAGTCCTTGAGACCCTATTTACGCTCTAGGATCCATGGCATATTAAAATTTCTCTCCATAACGGTATAAAGCCTCGACAATGAGCCATAGATATAACCTAAGGAGGGTCCATCGATCTAACTCCAACCTATGGACCTGTCCCAGTAATAGTGGCTCTATACTCTCCATAAGGCATATATGAGATACTTTCACTCTCAGAAACAGAGATAAGGGTTAGGGCTAGGAGGAATAGTGAATGTTGGGAAGGTGTGCGCCTCGATAATGTATCTTTATGAAGAATCCGAACTCCTTTTTATCCGGGAAGGACTACTCGTAAATAAGAATGCAGGACCCATTTTAATTCTAACTGAACCTATGAACTGCCTTAGTCCCATGAAATATTAGACTTCCTTTCAAGGTGGTGGCCCCATTTAATATGAATTAAAGCAAAATGATAAAACAGACTACAAGATAATACTTATATGCATGTGAAGTACAAGTCCAAGGAATTGGTCGATGAAGGCTTAGTTGGGATGATCCGTATTAATAAGCGTAGTGATGAAGCTATCCTAGTCTTTTTCCAATGCTTGAACGCAGGGTGTGGTGATCCTGTGCTTAGTTGTAGTCTTGCTCGATGCCCTAAGTCTCTCGCAACCTCTCGCCCACTTATCTCCTCCCCGCACTTTCCGAATCCTTTCTTTTTGGCCGGGAGGAGGTCATTAACAGGAGCAATGGCAAATGAGCCTATAGGAAAGTGGCTAGGTCAAAGTGGCTATTTCGTAGTAAAACAACCATCTTTCCCTCCTTTTCAGGGATCATGTGGGCTTGGTCAAGTCATTATTAGGCTCGTTTTGTGCGGGTGAGGGTAATGAGTCATGGGTGTGGGTCCATAGGTCTTAATTAGGTTGGTTTAGGGTTAGGGCTTGGTGGGAGGTGGCGAGATGAGGTTGAGATGTGGTATTATTAATTATAAGGTAATTAATAAATCATTAGGTGTGTAAGGTTTTAGGTGGTGAGGTAGGCTTAGGTCATGGGACGAGATACGGGGTAAAGGGCGTCATAAGACCTAAATTTGGTGTCTACACCCGCTACCTATGAAACATGACCTGTCTCGATGCATGTGCATGTACAAAGTGACCTTGTCTTGATGCTTTGATGTCCAAGCTATAGTTGTGCCAACAAAGTGGCCACTTGTGACACACGGTCTGCCACCTATCCTCCATACTTTTACCTTCCTCCAAATGACTATAAAGTGGCTACTCGTGCTCAGAACTCCACTCACATAGCTAAGTCGGGAACCCGCCCTCCATTCCATGTCGTGGTGGTGGGAGTTTTCTCCGAGCATAGTTAGACTATCTCAGTAACTAGTTCTCGTCCTCGAATATCCATCATGTGTACCGAGTAAGCATTGTAAATCACATCCACCTAATCACTATGACAATAGCTAAGTCCAACCGACTCGGCCATGGTGGTGTTTCCTGGACCTCCACTAGTTCCTATATCCATCTCAGTAGTACCCGTGTCATCAATCCACCTATCGCCCATGTTCCTCCTGGTGGAGGTGGAATGATCTCTCCATGTCCTCTCTCTGCAGGACTATGGAAAAGATGAAGGCACATCCGCCGCTATAGCCTAAATTTTCATCTAACTCGGTCAACTGGTATCATCTCATGCTCTCTAGGCCTCTCGCCCCTAAATCCACCTAACCAGCTATAATCCTGCCAACTCCTTGTCCATGCCCCCATACAAAGGAAAATACACATACGGTCTCCATAAAATATCAACTACCAATATCCCATCTAGTAAGTGCCTACAATAGGTCACATCACGTGACACTACATCTATCCGAGCATGCACTCCTATCTAGACCCATCTCTTGAATTCTACTCTATACACACCCCTAAACAAATCCTTTCATGGTAGTTCGGGAGTATGCAAACACACTATGTTCTCATAGGCCCAACAATGAAGCAGATAAGTACAACATAACCCAAACCACCTAATCCTCTTATATGCCCATAACTCCTTGTGCATGGATGTACCAGAATGTTGGCACCCATGTAAAAATACTCTCTCCTCAATCATATCCTCCATTACCCCATCAATGCTCATGGAAATATCCCACCCTTTGAGTCTAGGAGTGAATAACAACCAACCGCCACCATCATCAACACCGACATTGGGTTTCCTATGGGTATGTGGTGTACATATCTCCATAGCTGATGTTCGCACTTTGTGATAGGATAAATCATGCATCGCTCTCTAAAACTATCACCATAGGATAAAATGATACCTATGAAGAAATATAATAGATAAACTCTCCAACAATCAACAAGCTCAATATCATCGTAGAAATCTTCTAGCGTAATCATTATCTCCCAATGGTAGATGAAATGTATTGGTCATGGATCCCATATGTCGATGAGAGTGACCATCAAGTTGTGATCTCTAACAATCCATTTGTATCACCTCACTGCACCTAGCCCAACAACTCTCATATGCTCCCACTCATCCTATGTCACGTGAGGTCTCATCTAAACTAAAAATGGTGGTAACCTATCTCGCATGGTCAACTACCTCGCTTACATCATCACCAATCAAACATGTTAATCAATTGGACCTTTTAATCAATTATTTAACCCTACCTAGCCCAATATCTACCTATGCATTTTCAAGTTTACCCACCTTCACCCAACCTACTTACCTAATGTACATTCTATCTATCCCGATCATCAACTAATTTGATGTTCCATGAATTTACTACCTTCACCTATTACCTTCATTACCTTCCTAGTTCTAACTACATTCACCCTAACCATTCCTACTTCACCCTAATCTACGCATTCATACTTCACATTGCCCTAATTTTCCCATTCCTACCTAAGTACACTCTAAAAATCCATTCCACTTTACTTAAACCTAATTCCCCCACTCCTACCTTACTACACACTCACTCATCCTTCCCTTCACATTTTAACCATCCTCCAACTACCTTTTAAACACTTGGTCACTTTTCATAGTGACCGACATCAAGTTACCCTAACCGATACCGGTCACCTTTCACCCCCACTATCGCCGATAGGCCTACCGATGTCGACAATAGCCGACAAACGTCGGTCATTGGTTCGGCCCTAGGGCCGAACCCCATGTCTCCTAATTTGAAAATATAACTAAAACACCTAAATTAACTACCCAAACCACCCCTAATTCATTCTACATTCATTTACCACCTAATTAGACTAGATTTCACCCTCCCCATACCCGATTTCACCCCATTTTCAACAAAAATTCAAATCCATTCCACAATCAAAATTATTCATTTTCTACCTTAAGTTCAACCATAAACACCACGGGAGCTCGATTCCTACCTCTAAGCAACACCGCTTCCATGGTGGGATCTTAGAATGGGAAGAGGACCTTCACCGATTCCCTATCCTTCCTCTACCATGTCTTAATCAATCCCACGCTCTCACCCAATCAAAATTCTGGCTAGATCTCATGGGCCTTTACTCTCCACTCTAATTAGCTCTAACACTTGTTGATCCAACCTCGTCAATCTCCTTGTTGTTTTTTGTAGAAAGGTTCTCTCTACAAATGTAGTTTTTAAAATTTACAAAAGTTCAAATAAAACCCTTTTCTTACGGATTTTCCATTTTAAACCCAACTCAACACAACCGACGTCGATCATGTTGCTCCCTAGTTGACCGACATCGGCTACCATAATCGGCATTAGTTCTCCTCAACTAGTATCGATCACCCCGCCTATCCAATTATACCTAATTTTCCCAAAATTGTGATGCAAGATGCCATTTTCTTGCTACCCAAGCCTCACCCTAGCCCTATAGGCCCACCTAATTACCTTATTACCTCACACCCGACCTCAATGACATTTGGGGCAATTTTTTTCCTAAAACATGACCTTATCCATGACCTTACCTATACACCCAACCTGAACCCACCCATTGGACACTCAAATTCGCTTACTCGTTATACCTTGTGATGACACTACTTGTGTTGTTTAGCCTACCGACCTTGACCTTGCCTTGCCTTATGCCATGATGTTTATCTTGACTGACCAAACCTTTAGTGCTTTGGAACCCACCTAATACCCATTCCTGCACCTAGCCTCATTTTGTTCTAGGACCGTATCATATACCTTGGATACTTGGACCACATCAACCTTGTTTGGATAAACTATCGACCTTTGATGACGTAGAGTTTATGATCTCTTTATCCTAGTGACTTATCACATTTTAAATGTGTGTGTGCATTTGAATGCCCTCACCTAGTACCATTGCTTGTATTTGCACCCTATCTCAATTTTCCTCACCTACCATTTTATCAAACCCATCACCAATTCACCCTGCTACTTCATCAGTTCCCGGTTTGAGGGGGATCACCTCAACCATACCTGGGGAAACTTAACCTCAACCCATACCCAAGGAAACCACTCCTATTTTTTTAGCTTCATTTATCAACACAAGCTACGTGAAAAAAGGGGCAAATGGAGACACCCAAATTGGGTTGCAACCCTCTAAACCCCCTTTAATTAATTAATTCCCCCACCATGCCCACTTGCATACATTTTAATTAAGTTAATTACTAAAATTAAGTTAATTATCCACCTCATCTCTCCACCTCACCCAATCACCTCACCTCCCCACCTCATCCTAGACCTATTCCAACCCTATTCATTACATAAGACTATGTTTCCACTTCCCTTAACCAGCTAGGACTTATTCTAACACTAATCTTGATGAACTATTATCCCTCTAACTACTCTCCCCCTCCATTTAGCATGAAGTGACCTAGAACCAAAATCTCCATCACGCCAAATTTAGGAAGAATAGGCTATTGTTTAGCAAGAATGACCATTTCTACCTAACCAACATCAGTTATTCCTCTATCAGCGCTAGTCACCTAACCACTATCGGTTTCCTTAAATAAGATTTCTTAACTCTTTGCTTAGGTTTTGAATCTAGTTTTCTAGCTCTTGTGACCTTGCATATTGAATCTCAAGATTTTCAGCGATCTTGCGACATACCAAAGGTCCTCAATGTTCAGCCACCACGGTCCACCAATAGATCAATCCAAAGGTCTAGTGTACTCACATGGAAGCATTGTGCCCTCCTGTTGCTACCGCATTCATTCGGGATCACCTTCTCCTATAACCATCATCATCACCTACTTTCTACTTGCATTCTATAAGTATTACTTTTTATTTTTCATTTTCAATAGATTAGTTATTTTTATTAGCTATTTGTTTCATTCCATATTCTATCTTACCCTGGATCTCTCCCACAGTACCTTCGTCTGCCTAAATATCTACATGTTTACCATTCACACCTTTCCCGAACACATATATTTTTACCTCTAAGTCCTTACAAAAATCCCATAACCTTACCTAAACTCCCTTCACTCTCTGTGTAGTCATAGAGAGTGCCCAAAACCCCATTTTTAATATTCTTACCAAATTGCCCCTACCGACACTGGTCACCCAACCGGCATCAATCCATTACCAATAACCGACATCAGTCACCTAATCGATGTTGGTTCTCGTGATCGGTAACTTTCCCTAACCAACAAGCTTCCAACTCACTCAAAACCTCCCAAAACCCCACCAAATCTCACCCAGACCTCATCTATAGTCTTTGTTAGACCTGCAAACCCAGACCAACCTATCAACCCTCCAGATTTAATCGTAAATTTTCCTATTAGATTAAATTTACTTATTGTATGTTATAGGAGATACCTAAATCTTATCAACTATAATAGGATTCATTTATTTACAATATTTCCTTGCATTAATTTGTTTACGACAGTGGATTGACAACCATTCAAGGAAGCATCACGCTTCCCGGATCTAGCCTTCACTAGGCAGTCCACTGTCATTTGCTATTTAATATCATTTAGTGGTCTTGTTGTGTTCTTAATAGGTCATTCCTCCTAGCCAAAGGGAATCTCTTCATAATCAGTTTGGTCAAGATTCAACGTGCTCTGACCTATCTTCAACTATCATAGGTCATTCCTCCCACCCAAATGGAAGCTTTCAAAATCAACTTGATCAACATTCAACACTTACACAACCTATCTTAGACTATCACAGGTATTCCTCCTAGCCTTTACCTATTATCTATTTTATCTCTACTTTGTGGTGAAACAAGGCATATAGCCTAAATGAATGATAAAGGGAAAATATTGAGCTCAGATCTAGTATTGACTAAAGTGCGCTTGACTTCTAAGTTATTAATGTAGACTTGTATATATAGAGGAGGATCATTTTCATATACAACAAGATTTTCAGCTATAGCATATGGAAAAGTAATCTATTGAGAAAATGCATTAATGAATGTTTGATAAACAACATCTGGATGAGTGGTAGCAGGAATACGAGTAGTAGCCAAAAGATTAATGATTTTAGCGCAACACTTAGGATTGGCTAGCAAGAAATCATGAATAGAAATATTCATGATGAGAAGATCCTAGGAAAATAAAAGTATGAGGACCCTAAGAGCGTTCAAAATGAGTCGGGTTCACCAAATGATTATGAAAATATTAAAATAAATAAATGCTAATCTAAATATGTACCAACACAATGATATAAAAAATTAAGTATAAATATGACCCAAGCAAATAAGAAATTTAAATTTGAAACCCTAGTTGCAAAGGAAGAAATAAAAAGACTTAGTTGATTCGTAGTGATGCCAAAGATGTGTAGAGCTAGAAAATTGCTGGAACAGAGAGGTAAGATGTCATAATTAGACCCAAAAATTAATGCTAGGACTAGGACACCTATGCAAGATTAGGGGCACTGGGGCACCAAAGACATGTTATAAGTGCCTATGACTACTCAAGATCTGTGAAACTTAGCTTCGTAGAGTCGCAAGATGTTCATTTTTGTCACTTTCGATTGTCCGTACTTCACTGGACCTCATCATTATTCACTTGAAACTTGTTGTAAGAAAGAAGAAAATGCAAACCCCAAACTACATCAAATCCCAAAACAAAAGATGTGAATGGGAGGTCGGTGATGAGACCATAATATATCTCATTATATTACCAAATAACACTCTTATTCTCTCTCTTAAAATAAATATTTCAAGTGAATTTAGATGTAGTTTTAATAACGAATACCATATTTAAGGTAGAATATAGGATTTATCTTATCATCTCTTTGGGAATCTATTTGCAATCTAATTGTTCTTATTTTCTAATATTTCTTCTAAATTTGGAATGTAATAGTGTGTAGAAAACAGGTCATAAGAAACTCTACTCCAAGTTCATAAATTACAACTACCGAAAGTCTTCACGTAGCTACTGAAAGGCCTAGTTGTTCATAGATTGTTGCTAGATTTCTGCTATGGAAATTCTTCATGTAGCTACGAAAATTCCCAACTAGTGAAAGTCTTTTGGTTTGTTTCAAATTAATGTAAAGGAGCACCAAACTATTCATCCCACTCTTTGCTTCCACATCATCAACCAAAAATACAGATCCAAACATGTGGCAATCCAAATTCATGCATGCATGTGGCATTCCAAGAGGAATTTAAAGTCATAGAATTAACACTCCATTTTCTTTTCATGTTTCAAGGATGAGAAAATAGTGGAATAGTATTATGAATGTTGAATAAGTACTCTCCCACTTTGTGTTCCTAGGTTAAAGGGATGAGTTATTGAAATATTATCCACGATAAGTGGGTTATTGTAGTCAAGTTTGTTTAGTATTTATTACTTTAAATAAATCCGCCCAAGAATAGGTAGTTAGTTCTTGGTGTGTGGACCAAGTAAACTAGAAGTAATGTCTATAAATACCTCTTCCATATATTTGGAAAGGGGGCATATTTTGTAAATCAGTTTTGAATCAATACAAGTGCAATTTTAAAAGTTAATTGTAGTTGCTCCAAATCCAAAGGGAAGAGAATGGCCAAAAGCCACTCTTCCCCAAGGAGGAGGATTTTTCTGTTATTTCCTAGCATAGTTTATTTACTACAAATTTATTTCAGTAATTTAGTTGTTGTGTGTTTCCTTTTCATGCATGTTTAATTTCAAAGTATTTTTCTGAGGAATAAGTATTATTGAATAAGATTTTCTTTCTTCTTTTACATACAACTTTAGATGCCACCTTGGTTATAATGATACCAACTTGTCTATGAGTTAGTTAAATGATTGGTAATACAATGACCCACCATTTTTGGGTGTTTGCTTCGAGGACTATGGTGTTATTATGAGACTCGGGTTTTTCTAAAAGAGTATTCTACTAACTAGTAGAATACCTCTTAGCAAGATTTGTGATAGGAGATTCTTATTCAATAGCTTCTTTAGAATTTATTTTCTTGCAATTTATTTTCCTATATTTTTTTTCCTGCAAATTTCTTTTCCCACAATTTTATTTTCTGCAAATTTCTTTTCAGCATTTTGTTTTTCTATAAATTTATTTTTGTAAATAGATTAAATTTTATTTCTGCAATTAGATTTATAAACTTGATGGAGAATGCAAAATGAAACCCCCCCTCAGTAAAATGGAAACACCATTTCATATTAGTCCATCAGACACATGTTTATGCAATTATTTATTTTGTTAAGAATTTTTTTATTATATTCATATTGATCATTTCAATATGATATTGTAGCTTGTTGATAAGATTGACTACCTTAATCAGCATATGGATGAAAATTCATAATAGAAATATGCATTGTCATCAAATAAAACTCGTATCTAGTTCCATTTCCTATATACACAACAATTACAACGGCTAGTTACCCATGTATTTTGGTGTGATGGAATGGATACAATAGGAATCTAATGATAAGTTTTCTTAATTTTTATAAAAATTGTAAAATAATATATTTCTGTAGGGTCTAAATTGATTTTGGTTTCCTATTCTAAAATATTTCTTTTTGCATGTATTGTTACTTCTGCAAAGATTAAATAATAGTTCATGCATGCAAGAAATACAAAAAAAAATAACTTTGTGTAGGTTAACAGAGACAAAGATTTCTATGGATTATTTATGCAAGCAGATTGGGAGGAAAAATGCAAAAAGAAACAAAGCATTGCAGTGGAGGTCAAAGAAAAAATTTAGTTGATAAAGAATTTTTATGTGAAAAATAAAAGCATTTTCCAGATGAAAAATACTCGTAGCTCACAAAGAATTAGCTCAAACGATTTATGGGTCTTGTTCTACACGATCTGATCTTTCTAGATCATTTTGAATCACTCATTTTGTTGAGAAATGATCAAGATATCATAGTTTGAATGCATGCTTCTCAAAAACATAACATGTTGAAGACTATTTTTTTCTTTAAAAATAATATTATGATGCATGCAAGTAATCTTGTAATACTCCTCATTTTCAGTACCTGATTCATTCCATGTTACCCTCTCTATCTCATTTTTTATAAGTTTTTCTAAAACTCATTTTCCCAACTTCTGGAACCACCAAAATTCCTCCGATAATAAGTAGTCAATGTTAATCCTTCTCATGACTGTAGAAAAATATTGGCTCAACCAGTATATGCTAATTAAAATTCCAACATACCATTTGTATTAAGGAATCATACCCATAGCCTATCACAATAAACCATCCATTCCCAATAAATGAAGAAGTCCTTGAACCATCTCATTTCCCAGAATAGTTTACCATTGTTTCTCAACTTCTTATTTGTCATGTACACCTGAATCTTCAAAGAAAAATTATAGCCAAAGTTTTCTCCTATGCCAAATCTGTATCTTTTAGACAAATGAAGTTTTTTGATATTTTTGTTATCTAATAAATTAATATTTGTATTTCATTTTCTCATAATTTGGTGATAGCATAAGCTTCTAAGTATTTTTGTTCAAAGAAAGTTCATCACTTCATGGAGTACTCATCATATGAGGATTCCAAGGGTTGATTGATTCTCTCAAAAAAGAATACATTTGTTTCAATGGTTGTATATTGTTCTCAAATCACAAAGGTTACATTTTGAAGGAGAAGTTGAAGATTGTAATCAGCTTTCTAAATTGGTTAGATGTTGTAGAAACTCTGGAAGATTACTTCCTGATTTTCCATCATGTTGACATTTCTCAAAAGGATAGTGATTAGTTAGAAGACCAATTTACTGGCTGGCTAATTACTAAAAAAATTAAAAAAATAAAAAAATCACTTCAAAGTCTTTCTTGGATCCATATGACTACTTCTCTTATGCCGAATTTTTAATGAAATTATTTTCTACTTGAGAAGTTATATGTTCAGAGGCCTTGGATTCATATCTATTTATTTTTCAAATGCAGATGAAAATCACAGTTATACAACATGATGAAATCAAGGATAACTACTGAGTATGGTATGGTAACTTCTATTTTTCTATTCTTGAATATTGTTTTTTATTATTGGAAAATAGTTTTTTGAAAGGGACTATACCCTTGTACAATAAGGCTCAAAAGCCAGATTTTATAATTAAAGCACAAGAAAAAGATCAATATCCAGATAGAACATTAATGCCCAACAATAGAAAATTGTCTGCTTAGAAAAGAACCAACAACCAACAACGCATCAGCAAAGAAACAACTGATGTGCATCGACCAATCTGCAACGACACAACAACACCATTGCAGAAAAACAAGATACTACCCAACAAATATAAATGAAACAATAAAGCCCAACCGAACAACAACATAAAACAAACTCATCTAGGTGAAGAGCGACATTCTTATTCTTGAATATTTTTATTTGTTGTTTTAATTACAAATAGATTCACTTATTGAAAGCTTACAAAAAAGAGAGAAAATTTTCAAGATCTACATGTGCTATGATCAAGTCAATCAACAAGAGCAAATGATGTCTTTCCAGTTTTACAAAATTGAGATCTATAAGCTACTCAATAAAAAAAAAAGTTTGCATGAGGGCATACATAAAGCTAAGTGTGGGGAGACTCACTCTCTTCCAAATATTTTGAAGAATGCATGAGAAAAAAAAGAGCTAAGTATGGGGAAAAAATATGTCTACATTATCTAAGAAAAACCTCACGAGAGCATGAATAAAAAGAAGTAAAATTTTACTTCTAGAATCTCAATTTGTTGCTATCATGAAAAAAGGAGAAGACAATTTGAAAGATGCAAAAGTATTAACAAAATCATATTCTACAGGAATATCAGTAGCTTGCATGAGGGCATGTAAGAAGTTAAGTGTGGGGAAATGATGAGACCAAAATATGTCTCATTATATCACCAAATAACACTCTTATTCTCTCTCTTAAAATAAATATTTCAAGTGAATTTAGATGTAGTTTTAATAATGGATAACATATTTAAGGTAGAATATAGGATTTATCTTATCATCTCTTTAGGAATCTATTTGTAATTTAATTGTTGTTATTTCTTGATATTTCTTCTAAAGTTGGAATGCAATAGTGTGTATAAAACATGTCATAAGCAACTCTACTCTAATTTCATAAATTACAAAGCTATCGAAAGTCTTCACGTAGCTACTGAAAGGCCTAGCTATTCATAGATTGCTGCTAGATTTCTGCTACGGAAATTCTTCATGCAGCTACGGAAACTTCCACTAGTGAAATTCTTTTGGTTTGTTTCAAATTAATGTAAAGGAGCACTAAACTATTCAACCCACTCTTTGCTTCCACGTCATCAACCAAAAATACAAATCCAAACATGTGGCAATCCAAAGTCATGCATGCATGTGGCATTTCAAGAAGAATTCAAAGTCATAGACTTAACACTCCTTCATTTTCTCTTCATGTTTCAAGGATGAGAAAATAATGGAATAGTATTAGGAATGTTGAATAAGTACTCTCCCACTTTGTGTTCCTAGATTAAAGGGATGAGTTGTAGAAATATTCTCCATGATAAGTGGGTTTTTGTAGTCATTTTTTTAGTATTTATTGCTTTGAATAAACCCACCCAAGAATAGGTAGTTAGTTCTTAGTGTGTGGACTAAGTAAACGAGAAGTAATGTCTATAAATACCTCTTCCATATATTTGGAAAGGGGTGTTTCGATCCTTTTTGCGTACAATCAAAGACTGAAACAGATAAGGGTTCGAGGTAGGTTTACCTCTGTTTGGTTTGGTTGATATGCACGTGTGTAGACTTCCGATCTTGGTCGATTGAGTGAATTCCTTTTTGGTTGGGAAGGACTACCCCTATAATGAGAAAACAAGACCACTAGAAAGAGTTAAATAGCATATGCAGTGGACTGTCTAGCGTATGCTAGATCCAGGAAGTGTGATACGCAATAGAAGGTCATCAATCCACTATTTATAAATCAATATTAAAATGACAAAGCATGTAAATAAATCGAATCTAGTGCTAGTGTTCTAGATTTGGGTGCCTCAGGTCACTATCAACGTCAATTCATTTAAATATTAAACTATGCCAATAAAAGAGCATTCGGGTCGGGTTTTGGGTAGGTTGGGTAGTCTAAGGATCACAGACTGGTGGTCAAAGTTAAGGTTGGGTAGGGTTGTTTGGTAGTTTGGTAAACAGAGGTTTCGGTCCTCGCATGTTGTGTTAGTAGACATAGAGACTGATGATAGTCGTGTATGATTGATGGCGATTGGGTCATACCAATGCCGATTAAGGGTAACTGCATCGGTCACTATGGGAGTGACAGAGGGTCAGAACAAAGGTGTTTTGCACTGTTTTAGGTTCTTCATGTGGGCAGAGAGAGTTGAGAGTGGTGTTGGTGAGATTTAGGTGAGGAGTGGGCTCAGGGTCAAAGCAGAAGGGTTCTGGAGGGTGGTTTTGGGTGTATTTTTGGTAGAAGGTTGGTGATAGGGTGACCGATGGTGGCGAGTTAACCAATGATGGTTATGGGTGACCAAAGTCTTTGGTCACTTTGGTTTTGGGTCCCGACTTGGGAAGTAGTGATTGGGGTGCTCTCTGATCGATGGTCTAAGAGTTGATGGTGGGTGGAACGGGGTGGAACAAGGTCCTGGGTATGGGTGTGGTCTGAATGAACAAGGTGGGGAGGTTAGGAGGATGGTTTTACTTCCTGGAAGAGGAAGATAGAGAAACCAAAACACAAAATGTGGGTGGAGGACAAAGGAATCCACTTACCCAAGTCTGATGCATGCTGGAGTGTGGTAGACATTGATGAAGGTGGTTGGTTGGTTGGTTAGGGAGCTCTTGTTTGAGCTCATTCTGGGTCCAGTCCTTCAATGGAAGTGTTCACAAAGATCTCTTGTGAGTTCCTCCAATGGTGTTCTTTGCTGGGAAGTTCCAAGAGCTTGGTTTCCTCTCTCAGCTGCTTGTCTCAATGTCAAGTTCTAGACCATGCCAAGCAATCCACCAAGATGTAAATGATAATCTCGATGATTCACCAACCATTGCGATGTCCCAATGATCAACTATCTATCAATGATTTACCAACCCTTTGGAAAGAGTCGGGATTGGGTATTTACATGCGATCGATGCGCTCCGCTTAACCAAGATCGGTAAGATCAGAACCGACACCGGTTATGTCGGGGTGTTGTTTTTTTGAAAAGTGGGGAATATGCCTTCCCCACTTGGTTGTGAGTGGTGGAGCACATGCGCCCTCCGCCTTGAGAATGGGTAATAGGACAAGGGAGAGTCCTATGAGTGGGGTGGCCACTATTAGGGCTTTCTAGAAGGGTATGGGCAAGGTATGGGCAAGGTAGAGAGTGGAATGGTGAGGTGGAGGTGCAAGTGGGGTAGTGGAAGGGTGAGGTGGAGGGGCAAGTGGGCTAGTGGGCTGGTGAGGTGTTTGTGTGAGGTGGCCAATCTAGTGGCATGATGAGTAGGTAAAGGGGGAATTTAATTAAGTGGTATTAATTAAATCCTTGAATATGTGGATGGGGGCTTTGTGATGGGTGAAAGGGGGTGCGAGTGACCAAATTAGGGTTAAAAAATTTATCATGTAGGATGTGATTATTAGGTTATTCTGGAGGAAGATAATGAAATGTGACATGTTTTTGGTGTCTACATTTTGCCCCTTTTATTGGGCAGCCTATAGTGGTAGGTGGCGTGACAAAAACAAAGGTTGGGTTTTTGCCCCATGTGAATGTATGACGAGACAGTGGATGGTGGGTGCCCCAAATAGGGGCATGAGTGATCCCCCCTCAAAGTGGGCACCGACGATGGAGAAGAGAGAGATTCGGGGGGATGATTTGAGAGAGTATGGTGAGAGGTGTGAAAGAGATGAGGTGAGTGTGTAAGGTTTTTGACGAAAGGGTAAGGTGGGTGAGTAGGTAGAGCTTTCTAGCATTCACACAACGCCATAAATACAAAGTGAGGTACAAGGGTTTCTCAACAAAATAAAGGTACATCAGCTAAAGTCACAAGGGTCATCCAAACATGGGTTATTGAGGCCGGTATCTAGGGTAAAGGATACAATCCAAGCACTCAACTAGGTAAGATGCAGGAGTGCCTAGGGTGGCTCCGGTACATCCAAAAGGTCAGGGTTTGTTTGGACAAGGGTCACGACCATAGGTAAGGTAAGGTCATCAGAATGAGTAAAACTACTATGTACCTTGGGATGATATTACTTGTATAAATCAGAACATATATAGCAGAATAACATGAGAGAACACAAAAATATAGATAAATGATGACAATATGCTCATATAATAGCTTTTCCACTTTGAGGGGGCAACCTCCAATACCACTTCGAGGGGGTAACCTCCAAACCATACAATAACACTCCAATACTCAATATGATGATCAACTACAACCTTCTAACCCCTATATATACCATTCTAACCTATGGCCAATACTAAGGCCGACCTCCTAAGCATAATAAATCATAAATGAATGATATAATAAGATAAGGGGATGTGTGCCACATGTTGGCATCTCCATCAATACATATACATCATAACATTATATCCCATGTGAACCCATACATATAACTAAGGGGATGTGTGCCACATGTCAGCATCTCCATCAACCCATATACATTATAATATTATATCCCAAGGTACATAGCATTGCCTCCCTCTTTGACATGTTTCGTCCCCGAAACATAAGAAGAAGCCATATATAATGAGTGTGCTTTAAATTATGTGCACACTTGTCATCAAGCTCGATCATCCAACCACCCATATGAAATCCTATCCCGTAGAAAGCTTGATTCATCATCAACATCTTCTTCTTCTTCTTCTTCTTCTGATGTTGCTTCTGCTTTTGATTCTTCTTCTTCTTTTCTTTTTTCTTTTTCTTCTTCTTCTTCTTCTTCTTTGTCTTCTTCTTCTTTTGTTGCCCATCTGTCCATGAAAACTTGTTCCAGTTCCTGCAAAGACCAATTAGACTTTTCCTTTTCTAACTCAAAAAAGAAAATCTATGCAGGGCCACTAATCCACAACTTGAATAACCAAATATCTGATGGTTTAGAGAATTTATCCCTAAATTTGTTCCACCATTCTCTAGCATCAATCCTGCCATCTCAAAAAAAGCTACCATCCCCATGATCCACAAAACTAGGGTTTTAGGAATAGACCCTTTTGATCAAAACTTTTTCTAACCCTTTCGGCTAAAGGTCGGCCAAAAATCAGAAATCACAGAACATAAACCCCAATTTAATTTTTGAGAGGTTTCCGAAAATGTAAGAAATTTAGGAAAATTCCTCAAATTGTGGCCTATGGAGCAAAATAGTGAAAAACAATAAAAATGAAATAACTCTGACAAAATAGATCCCAAATTTTTTTAATTTCATTGGTATCACCTTTGAATATCATACCATCAACCCAAAAAAATTATTTCCTAATTCATCATTATTCAGAAGATATAGATGAAACCATAAAATTAGGGTTTCAACCCTAAAACGGACACAACTTTTGCAAAACAGCTCCAAAAACTCTAAAATTTGGAGGGAAGATCACTTGAACTATGTATCAACTCCCCACAAAAAAATCTAAAATTTAAAAATTCCAAGTTGATCTTTAGATATAGACGAATCACCAACATTAGGGTTTCATCCCACAAATTGCCTGGATCACTGCTCTGATACCACTTGTAAGGATATTACTTGTATAAATCAGAACATATACAACAAAAAACATGAGAGAACACAAAAATATAGATAAATGATGACAATATGCTCATATAATAGCTTTTCCACTTTGAGGGGGCAACCTCCAATACCACTTCGAGGGGGTAACCTCCAAACCATACAATAACACTCCAATACTCAATATGATGATTAACTACAACCTTCTAACCCCTATATATACCATTCTAACCTATGGCCAATACTGAGGCCAACCTCCTAAGCATAATAAATCATAAATGAATGATATAATAAGATAAGGGGATGTGTGCCACATGTCGGCATCTCCATCAATACATATACATCATAACATTATATCCCATGTGAACCCATACATATAACTAAGGGGATGTGTGCCACATGTCGGCATCTCCATCAACCCATATACATTATAATATTATATCCCAAGGTACATAGCATTGCCTCCCTCTTTGACATGTTTTGTCCCCAAAACATAAGAAGAATCCATATAATGAGTGTGCTTTAAATTATTGCACACTTGTCACCAAGCTCGATCATCCAACCACCCATATGAAATCCTATCCTGTGTAGCAGCTTCATCATCAACATCTTCTTCTTCTTCTTCTTCTTCTTCTTGATGTTGCTTACGCTTCGATTCTTCTTCTTCTTCTTTCTTCTTTTCTTCTTCTTCTTCCGTGTCCTTTCTTCTTCATTTTGTTGCCCATCTGTCCATGAAAACTTGTTCTAGTTCCTCCAAAGACCAATTAGACTTTTCCTTTTCTAACTCAAAAAAGAAAATATGTGCAGGGCCACTAATCCACAACTTGAATAACCAAATATCTGATGGTTTAGAGAATTTATCCCTAAATTTGTTCCACCATTCTCTAGCATCAATCCTGCCATCTCCAAAAAATCTACCATCCCCATGATCCACAAAACTAGGGTTTTAGGAATAGACCCTTTTGATCAAAAAATTTTCTAACCCTTTCGGATAAAGTTCAGCCAAAAATCAGAAATCACAGAACATAAACCCCAATTTAATTTTTGAGAGGTTTCTGAAAATGTAAGAAATTTAGGAAAATTCCTCAAATTGCGGCCTGTGGAGTAAAATAGTGAAAAAATAGTAAAAATGAAATTCGACAAAATAGATCCCAACATTTTTCAATTTCATTGGTATCACCTTTGAATATCATACCATTAACCCAAAAAAATTATTTCCTAATTCATCATTATTCAGAAGATATAGATGAAACCATAAAATTAGGGTTTCAACCCTAAAACGGACACAACTTTTGCAAAACAGCTCCAAAAACTCTGAAATTTGGAGGGAAGATCACTTGAACTATGTATCAACTCCCCACAAAAAATCTAAAAAATTCCAAGTCAATCTTTAGATATAGACGAATCACCAACATTAGGGTTTCATCCCACAAATTGTACCCGGATCACTGCTCTGATACCACTTGTAAGGATATTACTTGTATAAATCAGAACATATACAATAGAATAACATGAGAGAACACAAAAATATAGATAAATGATGACAATATGCTCATATAATAGCTTTTCCACTTTGAGGGGGCAACCTCAATACCACTTCGAGGGTAACCTACAAACCATACAATAAAACTCAATACTCAATATGATGATTAACTACAACCTTCTAACGCCTATATATACCATTCTAACCTATGGCCAATACTAAGGCCAACCTCCTAAGCATAATAAATCATAAATGAATGATATAATAAGATAAGGGGATGTGTGCCACATGTCGGCATCTCCATCAATACATATACATCATAACATTATATCCCATGTGAACCCATACATATAACTAAGGGGATGTGTGCCACATGTCGGCATCTCCATCAACCCATATACATTATAATATTATATCCCAAGGTACATAGCCTCCCTCTCTTTGACATGTTTTGTCCACTGAAACATAAGATCAACAAGTGAGGACGTGAAAAGATCCACATAATCAACGAGTGGGGTAGGTAGGTGTGTGTAGGGTAGTGTCGATCAAGCGTATGCACACGTGAGAGATTACAACCCAGCACTAACGTGAAGAGCTTTCGAACTCTACATCATCTAAGGTCGATCAGGTTATCCAAACATGGGTTATTGAGGCCCGTTATCCAGGGGTAAAGGATACGGTCGAGCACTCAATGGGTAAGATGCAGGAGCGCCTAGGGTGGCTCCAGTATATCAAAGGTCAAGGTTTGTTTGGGTAAAGGTCATGGTCGTAGGAGAGGTAAGGTTGGTAGGCTAACAACATGGTAACAACATCGCAAGGTAGAGCGAGTGTGGAAGGTTGATGGTCACCCCTAGGGGGCTGGTGTGGGTAAAAAGGTGAGGTCAAGGGTCGGGGTAGGGTTTTGGGTGAGGTGAAAAAGGTTACGGAGGTGGATAGGTAGGGTCAAAGGGTATAGTTTCAAATATAGATTGATAGGTGAGGGTATGTGTGAGTAGGGGCTATGGTTTAGAGGAGTTCAACAATTTGAAAAGTGGGAAAGTGTGTAAGTTGTTGGTAAAAGCAACCAAATTGGGATGGACCATCGAGGCACGAGACCAAGGGTAGGTGCAATGAGCCTTAAGTACCTAAAATACCTTGCGAGTTGGACTATTTTGAAGGTAAAGCAATGTGCGAGTCACAACCGATCATATTCGTGACATAGTCCCATGGAAAGGAGAAATAATAGGATAAAGTGGGAAGTGGGTGATATGGTGATAGGTTTGAAACTATGAAGGGGGGTTAAAACACCTTAGGTATAAGATGGTGATGTCCCAGATCGGCAAGTCATTGGTAAAGGGGTGTGTTATTTTTGTAGGATAGACTGATCAATGCAGGAATTCTATGTGGGATGATTAGATAATCTCCTTGAGGTCTTCGTGAAGCTGATCGATGTGGGAAGCTTCGAAATGAGCCTAGTCTCTTCTTTTTTTTACTAGGTAGGGTATGGCTAGTGTGGTATAGCTGTCCTTCGAGGGAGCACTCTATTTATGACGACTTGATACAAATGGTAGATGTCCTTTTGAGGGATTCATCTTTATGTTTGGAAGTTTGATTCAAGGAGGGTGATCCCATTTTTGATAGGGGTACAATAAAGCCATGGACAAGGCTATATAGAAATATAGACCCTGTCATATACAAAAGGTGGGTTAATGGTGGAGGTAGAAGTAGGATTATGTGAGGGGTAAATGGGATGGTATACGACCATGGGGTTCCATCCCCGAGGGGATGAAAAGTATCCATGAGAATCATGCCATGAGTAGGTCCATGGTATTCATATTGAAGAAAAAGCTGGAAAAAGTGACGGGTAGTCACATGATTCTTATTTAATCGTAGGTAAGTGAAGTGGTGGTAAGAGGACTAGGTGCCCAGAGGATGAGCCAAGAATAGCCACTTTGGGTGAGAAAGTTCTTGGTTCAAAAATAGAATGGTCGAAGATGCAAGATGTTAAGAGGCTCAAGTTTGGATTTACCATTGAGTGAACATAAGCGATAAGCACTGATCCATAGGTATATTAACAATATAGGGTCCAAGCCAATTAGGAGAAAATTTACGCCGTAGATGTTTCTCAGCTTTGGTGACATGTTGATTTTCCTTCAAGATGATATCCCTGACTTGGAAGGTGCGTGGGTGGATGCGCTTGTCATAAGCGCGTTTGATGCGTTTTTGGTATATTTGGAGATGATCTAAAGCATGAAGACGTCATTCATCTAACAAATCTAGTTGTACCAAACGATCTTGGTGAAAGTTGTCATTAGTGAGCATGTCCTTGAGGGATATGTGAAGAGATGGGATCTAGACTTCGAGATCGGGACAACCTCGGTACCATAGACCGAGAGAAAGGTGTAGCAAGATCGATGTGCGAATACTAGTTCAGGTATACCCATAGGGAAAAAGGAATGTGCGTATGCCAATCTTTCTTAGTATCATTGACTACCTTCATGAGGATTTTTTTAGGTTTTGTTGGTGGATTCGGCTTGGTCGTTGGTTTATGGGTAGTAAGGTGAAGAAAAACCAAGTCGGATGCCAAAGGTATCACAGAGGTTTCACGGAGGGTTTTGTTTTTGAATTATTTATCGTTGTTAGTGATAAGGCAATGAGGAACACCAAAATGATAGATAATGTGATGGTTGATGAACTCAAAAATCTTCTTGGCTTTGGTAGAAATGAGGGAATGGCCTCAACCCATTTGGTGTAGTATTCCATAAGCGGTTATTGTCCGTTGATGG
This sequence comes from Taxus wallichiana var. yunnanensis, assembly GCA_018340775.1. Classification (NCBI taxonomy): domain Eukaryota; kingdom Viridiplantae; phylum Streptophyta; class Pinopsida; order Cupressales; family Taxaceae; genus Taxus; species Taxus wallichiana. Next base: position 616,744,529 of record CM031242.1, on the reverse strand, counting down.
CGTTGAGAATAGTGAGGGTTGATTTCACCGATGAGATTGAGACCCCATTGAGAGAAGGGCCATAGGTCTTATGCGAACTGCAAAGCATGACCTGTGAGAGTGTGATGAAGGTTTGAGTGTTGTTGACACTTCGCACATCATTTGACGTAATCACAAAAATCACGGTTGGTAGGCAGTAATAGCCAAGGTGAAGGATATGTTTAGCAACAATAAGACCTTGATGTGGCCCCCTATAGATCTTTGTCATGGACTTCCTTGATGGTATATGGTATTTCGAGAACTAGTGAGGCATCAAAGAAGGATCTCGTCGAAGCCACATTTGTAGAGGAGGCCTCCCATGATGACATACTAGGAGACCTTTTGGAGGAAGGCACGTCGGCCATTGCGGGTAAGGTCGGGAGGAAGAATGGAAATGGAGAGATAGTCGGAGTATTGTTGGTACTGTGAGGTCGATGGGTCGAGTAATGGGTTTCTCAATGAGGTTTGAGTGAGATAGGTAGGAGGGTGATTGCAACCTTTGCACAACAATGAAGATTTGTTAATCGGTAGGTGATGAGGGTATTTGTGAGGAAAGACAAGCCATGGTATCCATAAATTTGTTTGTAGAGTGGGTGAAGGTGGTTAACAAGAGGTCTACATGGTGTTTGTACCGTTGTAGTTCCTCATTGAGACATTAGTAGAGTCCATTGATCTAGTTTACTACTAATTGAGAATCATCAAAGATATTGATGGATTTAACATCTAGGTTTGGGTAGTTTGGAGACCGAGTATGAGGGCTTTGTATTTGTGATGTTGTTGGTATACTCGAAAACACGTCGAATGAAAGTGGGATGGGTTCACTATCGTGTGGGATGAGGATGATTCTAGCTCCACCCCACACCGACATTTAGATCGGTCAAAGAATAGGGTCATTTGATAGTGTAGAGGTTCCTCAATAGGTTCATCAAGGGAAAGGGTAGTGATGGATTCATCGGGGAGTTCAAATTCTTTGGGTTGGTGATCAAAGAGTGGGGCATCGGGCGATTGATCGATGATATCCTGACTTGATTGATTTTTGGTGGAGAAAAGTGACATCTAGATTAGTGAGTAGCATAAGCCATCGCAAAATGCGTTGGTTTTGGAATGGTTTAGATTATATGTAATCGCAAGGGTCACTTGTTGGTTATGACGAAGGTAGTGTGGTTAAGTAGGTAGTGGCGAAGTTTGATGGCCACAAAGAATAAAGCAAGGAAAAGCTTTCTGTGTGCGTGTATCTAGTCTCATAATACACGAGGTTATGGCTGATGTAATAGACTACTTGCCCCCTGTGTTGGTCGTCGGTCGGTGAGCGAGCATGACACCCAAGGAATAGTCAATGGCGGGAATATAAAGGTAGAAACAGTTGGTCGTCCTTATGAAGGGTAAGAAAAGGTGATCTGTAATAGATATGCTTTGAGGCTTCAAAAGCATTGTGACGAGTCCACTTCTAGTGGAAGGTGGTGTCCTTTTTAAGGAGGTGGTGGAAGGGTTCATAATGATCGATAGTTGAGAAATGAAGCGTGAGATAGATTGCAGTTTTCCTACAAACTACAAAAATGTTGGAGGTTGGCGGGTGGAAGAATCTCGAGGATGGCCTTGATTTTAGCGAGTCAACTTCAATTCCTCACAGGAAAAAATGAAGCCCAAGAGTTTATCGAGATAGCATGGCAAAAACACACTTCTTAGGTTGAAGGAATACACAATATTGGATGAGATGGTGAAGATGATTTTAAGGATGGGTAAATGTTCGGCATGACTTTTGGATTTCCCAAAGGTCATCGACATAGTCTTCCAAGATGTGATGCATAATGTCATGGAAGATATAGGTCATGGCTTGTTGGTAGGTGGCGCCTGTGTTCTTCAGTCCAAAGGGCATGACGCGATAGCAGAAGGTCCCCTAAGGGGTAATGAAGGTGGTTTTGTGTTGATCCTCGGGGAAAGTAAGATTTGATTATAGCTTGAGAAACCATCCATGAGAGATAGCATCTCATGTCTGGTGGTGAGATCAACCAATTGGTCGATGCTGGGTAGAGGAAAGTCATCTTTAGGACAAGCTAGGTTAAGCTCCCGAGAGATCGGTGCGAGATGTGGAGTCCCCCATTGCTTTGGTAATAGGTATAATGTTGGAAATCCATTGCGGGTAGGTAAATAGTAGAATGAAGGAAAGCAGAAAGCAAGCGCTAGAGCTCTTATTTGTGAGAAGAGCAATGCGTGGGTGCATTTTATGTAACTTCGCTTGGCGCGGCTTTGGCATTAGGTAGGGTGATGATGTTGTGGACCATGATATTTGGGTCAATACTGGACATATCGGCATACGACCAAGAAAAACCACTCTTATGATCGTGAATGAAAGAAGTTTAGGCTTTTGTTGGCGGCATCCAAAGATTGGCCTATCTTTAGAATACGGGGATCATCGAGGTGTGGATGTTGATGTCGATGGTGGCTTCATTTAACATGGTTTGGGTTTCAGATGGCGGTGTGTGGTGGAGATAGGAGTCTTCTACACCCAAATAGGTGAGAATGGAGTCGTCATTCTAACATTGGATGACATGAATAGAGGGGGTGTCATCATTGATCAAATCGGGATAGAGGATGGGAAAAGAAGAAGGGTATTCACCATCTTGTTGAATGATGAGAGGACCCAAAGAAATAGTATTTAAAAAAAGGTAGGAGGAATAGACTTAGGGTTGATAGACTACGTGGGTGAAGTGGGTGAATTAGGTGAGGAATTGTGAGGTTGGGGTGTCCAGTAATGAGATCGCGTGAGGTTGTTTAAGCGAAGGATCAATAAATCCCACCCCACTACGGTCCTGTTGGTTCAAAAATCTATTGCTTGGGTAGATTTATAGATAGATGAGTCAGCAGTGTGCGAGGCATAGCCCCTCTTTGAGTCAGTACAAAGTGGCCTGGTTTATTGCTATTCTACTACCAGGAATCTATGCAAGTCTCACAATATTCTACCTTCGGGGGTTTGGGATCTCATCCCAGTAGGGTTATTTACAACTGTGGAAAGAAAGGAATGGAAGAGAGGATGAAGAAGGATCAGATCCAAAGAAAGAAAAGAAATGAATTCCAAAGCAGAAAGGTAAGAGGGTTTATGTTTTGGGATTGGTAGTAAACAAAGCCAAACCTACATACATAAACAAACAAATGAATCTTTGGTGAATAAATGACAATAAAACAGAAGTAGATCCAACAGGATAAACACACAGATCTGACGTAAGAAAGATCTAATGCAAATAACACATGTATTCAGCACAAAGTCTAAATATTGTATTAATATTTCCTTCTGTTACAAAAAGCTCAAAGTATTTTCTTCTCACTTCTATTTTTCATCTGAAAAGTATCCACCCCCACAATACAACAAGTATTTTTGCATTTATAGAAGAAGGAGAAGAAGGAAGGAAAAAAGGAACCAACCACCTATTTACAAAATATCTACAAAATATCTCAAAGTCATGTTGAATTTTAACAACTTGATGGATGACATCATCCCATGGTGCAACATGGATGATGTCATCATTCGTGCCAACATGCCTTAGATATTTACAAAAAGAAAGTCGAAGAAGAGAGAGATTATTCATCGTCGTCGTCCCGCGGCTGAAAGGGGATATCCTGCTGCTGCTGCTCGGGTGACGAGATGTGGAATTGGGCACGGTATTCCATGAACTTGCTGATCATAGGCTCTAATTGATCCTGGGAAGGATCCTTGTGTCAGCTCGCCACCTGAGCGCCTCACAAGTCTCCCGCTCATCTATGAGCTTCTGCGGGAGTTTGGAATATTCTTTCTTTGCTTCTATTAGGAATTCGATGAAGTCTCGGATGCACCAACAGGTTATTGATGGACTCTGCGTCAAAAGTGACCTCGGCTGACCCTTGCAAAACGATCTCCTTAAAAATATGAATGGTTTCATCAACCTTCCTTAAGGTGAGAGAAGGAGTAAGAAACCACAGGGGACATGTTGAGAACGATGTGTTTCATTTGGTGCATTACGTCACAGGGCTTCTTCTTTTACCTTGTCGATCTTTTCAAGGATGAATTCTAGTTGATCCATATGGTAATCCAGAGTGGAAAGGACTTTATTGAGGGCCCTAGGGTGACCGAAAACGCCGAACTTGACTAGATCTTTGACTGAATAGTTGAACATTCATTGAAAGGTCTCATGCTGCAGCCTAACATGGTCTAGCTCTTCGATATCGGTCCCGCCAACACATGGAGCTCTTTATTCACCTTGTTGATGTTCGGATACAAATCGGTGAACTTGGAGATTACTCTTTCACTGTCTTTGAGATCGGCTCCTCCAGTGAAAACTGCCATACCCTACTCACCGATCTTTGCATATTCATAAATTTTATACCGACTCGCAGAGGCTCGGGAGTTTTGGTGGCGATTGTGGGAGGTGCATTGCCCATCTTCTGTAAGGCATGGAGCAGATGTTTATTTTTCTCTTTCAGTAGCATTTTCTCTTCTTTTTCCTCTTGAAGCTTCTTGCAGAGGGCATCAACTACAGATAGGGCCTCTCCTTAAAGGCTTTCAGAAGACGTCCCCATTGTGACTTGAGTCACTGTGTAATCTATCGAGACAGATCCTTTTTATCCTTCAGAGGATTGGGGTATGCGATCTCCATTACCCTCTCTCCCGAAGCACTCTGAGAGAAGCGTGTGATGGGCTTCTGCTTCTTTGCCCTTTTGACGGGATTATGGAGAAGTCCATCGGAGTGATGGGAACTTTCCTCTTCCTGACTCAGCTCAGTCTTTGGGAGATCCAAGCTGGGCTTATGGAAGAAGGGCCAGAAACAGAGAAGGGGGCACCCGCAGTAGTAGAAGGGAAAAACGTGGAGACACTTGGAGGCGGAATCGAGAGGAAGGCCGAGGAAGTGCTCATGGGAGGAAGAGATACTACAGGAGAGGAAGACATAGGAAGAGAGGGGAACTCAGAGATGAGGGAAGAAATGGAGGGGGACAGGTCCACAAGAGAAGAGAAGATGGACGAAGAAGCAGGAGGAATAGTAGAAGAAGGGGGAGAGGACACGACCAAAGGAATGGTCGCTTGAGTCACTTGAGGAGGGGAAGGAGGAGAAGGAGAAGGAACAGAAGGGACCTCAGTTGTTGCAGTAGTGGCCACATCCTGAGTGGATATGCCTATTGGAACATCTTCCGCCACTTCTTCTTCTGTGCTTTGGGATTTCAACCCGTTCTTGTGAAGCGGAAGGAGGACTTTCTGGAGCTTCCTCTTGGGTGGAACTAGATTCACCCTCTTTACCTTTACCCTTGCCTTTTGGCTGTTGTTTTGATCGAGGAGGTGCGTTACCCAATGGAGAGGTTGTGAAATCGACCCGAGGTAGATGAGTCCATTCATTCGGCACCAATGCTCTACATTTCACGCGAGTTTCCTTGACTGTCCTCAATTTATCCGAGGTGCTTTGGTTCTATCAATAATTGCAAAAGGCCAATCGTCCCCACTGTGTCAAGATACGCTTGATCCACTTCCTCCTCGTAGTTTGGTAGCCTTTGGGGATGATGGCCACCCCCGTCTTAGATGATTTCTGTTAAGGCCAAATGAGAATGGTCTTTCCTCCCGAGCTCAACCTCATGATATATATCAATGTAGATATCTTCGATCGAGGGATATGGATCGGATCGAGCTTGGCACTAGGCGAAAATTTCTCGGGTCGAAGGTGGGCCTTCTTTGGGAAATTATGTTTGATTCAAGCAGCTCAGCTCTGCAAACATGTCTTTTCCTTGTGGTGAGTGAGACATGTATACCTACCCACTTGTGAGGGGGAAAGGAGTTCCACCCTTCTTTCTCTTGAGGCATTTCTCATGGTAGGTGATTAGCTGTCTTGACAGCTCTAGCAGAATCAATTTGGGACCGGCATACCTTGGTAGTTTAGTTGGCTCCCCCAAGAAGTTAGCCACCCTTAGATAAGTGAATGTGGGGAATTGAGTGAACAGGGCCCCCCATTTCTCTGTGGCTGCCATGATGCTCTTGGTCGTGCGACCATGAGTCATATTCGGCCTCGAGGCGAGATGATGCCCGTAGAAGAAGGCATCGTTGATCTTTGTAAATTGGGGATGCTATTTTCCATCTTGATTCTAGATAATATTCATAGATTTGAACTTGGTGCCAAACCCGCACCGCATCAGTGGTAGTCCTTTCAAGGAGAAGCGGAAACATAAACTACATAGGAATTCATGTAGAACCTCCTGTTGTGGCAAGTTGTTGCGGTTGCTCTGATATTGTGCTACTTATGATTTCTGCCCACTCAAAGCGTTGATCGGTCACATTTTTGTTCATTGTTTCCAAATACCGCAGCATCCATTTGTGAAAATAATGGGTGTCAGGAAGCCCAAAGACTCTGCTCAGGAACGTAATGGTGTCTCTGAGTTCCTCTGAGAAGTCACTGCGATGAATGACCTGTGGCCACCGAGTCACCACCTTTTTATTTTTCAGATATACCTTGTTCATCAGTAATTGCATGCTGTGATTTTCATTGTCCTCCCAAGGTTTGATGCGGTCTTCCCGACTTACTGACCCACAAAGTGCCGATGGTGAGAGATGCCAAGCATTAATTCAAAGTGGTGGGCGGTGAGGTTGATTATGACCTCTTCCTTCTCATTTACGACACATCTTGTGTCTTTATTGTGTAACAGGGAAACCACCATCATAAATTCGTTATTCACGGCACTTACTGGGATTCCTCCAGCAAAGTGCAGCGCACTGCCTATCAATTTGTCCATCCATGGACTTCTTGTGACCTTCTGAGTTCTGACCCAGAACTCCTCCATATCAATATGACCCACTCACGAGTCTCGATGTCAGGTCACACTCGGCTGGGACTCGGGCATTCGACCCTCTAATTTTTATACTTCATTTCTTCTTCGTGAACTTGGCCTTGCCTTTAGATTTGATAGGTTTCTTGCTTGATGTTGACATCGTTCTTGAACTTAATTGCTGATCTGCAATAATAATAAGTGAAACCCAATTGGAGAAAGTCATGTCGGCTATTTGATTTTCCATTGAAATGTTTGAGAAGAAAGAGTTAGCAATTTAAAGGCCTCAAGGCGCGAGGCGCATGAATCTGCGAGTTGCGAGGTTAAATAGCAAGGCACACAAGAAAGGGATCTTTGAGGGAGAAATCAGCACCAAAGGGTGCATGGCACATGGATCTGCGTAGATTACATTCTTTTTTTGTAAGCACAAGTGCAATTTGCACCATATGTATGCGTTTATAAAGGCGCATGGGTTCTTTATGTTACATGAGGAGCAGGATGCGCCCTTGGCGCATATAATTTTATGTTGCATGGAACTTTGGTGCGCCAGAGGTGCATATAAGGTTTGTGTAACATATGCTTTTAGTGCGCTAAAGAGAACTTGGCACGGCATATGGAAGTTATGCATAACATGATGTTGTTGTAATGAGGGATGCGCCTGCGCCGTTTAAAGCTTTGCACTTGGTGCGAGTTTGGTGGTGTTGCACATACGATGCGCATGGTGTGCCAAAGGCGCAGGTTTAACGATGCAACAAATGAGTTTGGCGCACCAAGTGGAGGCGCGAGGAATGCGTTTGCAACAAACTAAATAAGTGCGCCTTGAGGGCACAGCTTTTCATGATGTAGCAGGTAGGGAATGTGCGCCATTGGCGCAGCTGCTCTTTGTGTAACAGGGGTGACAGATGTGCCAAAGGAGAAGAAAAATACAGTTTCTTTTTAAGCTTTAGTTCTTTCTCTGAGGGGTTTCATTCTTTCAAACTACTTCTTGAGAGTGTTTTAGGTGATAAAGAGGCTTTAAACAAAGAGTTTTAGGCAATTTTAGACGACGAGTTTCCTCTACCAGCAGATCTGGAAAGAGGGGGAAGAACATGGGGGAGAATGGAAAAGACAACAAGGAAGGGGGGAAAATTCATGATTCACAGTCCTTCCAATCCAAACCATACCAACAAGCAGCCAAAAACCACAAACACAAAAATGCATAAAAGATAGAGGACCTCTTACCAGGATAAATAGTGGAGAAGTGTGCAAATGGGTCCACAAAAGATTCAAAAGTGACGGGGCTGATGCGGCGACAGCAGAGAGAGAAAATAATCACGTGATTGTGTCGATGATAATGACAAGCACAAACACGCCTATTTATAGGTGAGGTAGCAATAAATGCGCCACCAACTTTTCAAGTGGCGCACCAAAAGAGTCGACACAAGAAAACATGCGCCCTTTGGCACACCAAAACGTTTGCCAACATAGAAAATATGTGCGCCTTTGGCGCACCTGAAAGTGGTGTCGATAGAGGAATATATGTGTGCCCTGGCGCACCAAAAGTGGCAACAAATTTCAAACTGTTGACAGGAAGGCGCATGCGCCTTGGCGCATGCAAGGAAGACTCAACATAGTGAGGCGCACCAAAATGCCTGTTGACATGAGAAAGCATGCGCCAAAGGATTTAAAGGGGGCGCATCAAAAGTTTATGTTGCATAGTCATTATGTGCGCCCAAACAAAAAAGACCAAAAATGGCTAAGTTCGGAAAACTAGATTTCCCGGGAAGGGATTTTGCAATGTTCGAACATGCAAGGATCCTGACGAGGAGTGGAACAAAATTTTGGTAAGGTTATCAATAAAATTGCCCTTGCCAATTTTACCGGATAACAGCTGGCTCTTTCTAGGGACTATCTCTGAGTGAACCTCAGGGGTAGAGAATCCCAGATCTCATGTGCCTATCCATTGGGCCACAGAGTCAAAAACAAGGGTGACCGGAGGGCGAACAAAAGGGAACACACAACAAACAGAAAGTAAACACATGACAAAAATAAACACACAACTAAAGCAAATTGTACAAAGAAGAGAGCAAGCTCTACTTCTTGAAAAATTTTAGATGCTGCTCGCTATAGGAAGCGGGAGTTCGGTTCCATCCAGATATGAGAGATAGAAAATATTCTCTCCATTGAGCTGCTTGATCTTGAAAGACCCTCTCCATAGGGAATCAAACTTTCCGTGCATGCCTTTTGGCTCTCTTCACTTGTCCCATAGAAGGACGAGGTCTCCCACCTGAAAATTTCTTTGCTTAGCTTTCTTATCGAACAGTCTCTTGACTTGATTCTGATGCTCGGTGATCTTGTCGACCACTCTTACTCTCTTCTCTTCGAGTTCTGCTAGATACATGATCCTCTTTTCAAGGGAACTTTGAAAAGTTTCATCTTCGATTGCCCATGCCAAACGCAGAGCAGGGAGTTCAGCAGAAATGGGTAGCTCGGCATCAGTGCCATATAACACTTGAAAAGGTGACATACCGAGAGATCTCTTGGGAGTAATGTGATCTACCCACAAAGTGTCGTATAAGGACTTGTGCCACATTCGTTGATTCTCATCCACCAGCTTTCGTATGATGGTCACCAAGTTTTTGTTACTGGATTCTGCTTGACCATTTCCACGAGGGTCATAATCGAGGTGTGAGCCAAAGTTATCCTGTATTCGTAGCAAAACTAATAACTTCCCGTGAAGAGGAGTTAGAAGCATTATCAACAACAATCTTATTCGGAATGCCAAATCGACAATGATATTTTCTTTGATGAAACCGCAAACAACTTCGAGTGGCATGTTTGACAGGTATGGCTTCCACCCACTTGGTGAAGTAATCCATTATCTTGTTAGGACATAACTATGTCCACGCGCTCGATTGGGGATTGAGTGCACCAATAAAATCAATTACCCATTGCACGAATGGTTCGTTGACAACGACGGCTGAGGGGAAAAGGCCAACACTGGGCTTTTCGATGAGCCGCTGTGCAAGGTTCACACTTTGCTACCTGTGGTGGTATCTTGAAAAGCGTCGGCCAATAGTACACTGCCCAGATGATCTTGTGTGCTTCATCACGAGAAGAGGAGAAATGGCCTCCACGAGCTGAATTATGAAAACTTTCAAGTAACTTCACATGTTGTGGCTTGTCGACACACCACAAGAAGACACCATCTATCCCCGCTTGTATAAACCGTCATCCCGAGATGACATATTTGGCTGCTACGAGTTTTATAGTGCTTCTCCTTTGTATTTAGGTGAGCCGGGCATTCGCCATAGGTGAGGAAGAAGGAAATATCGAGAATACCACTCATCGCTGGTTCTACAATTAGGAACAGAGGCGGTGAATCAGTTTTCCAACCGGTCTTGTGCTTCATTGGTACAATCATCCTTTTCTCCGGAAACTTCCGACCCTTGGTTTTCGGCCATAAGTTGACACAAGCCTTTGCCTCTCACCAACTTGGTTGGTTTTATATCTAAATCGTACTCTGGACCTTTGCAATCCAATTTCTGCGCAAGCTTACTAACTCTGTTGAGTTAAGATTGACTTATTTGCCGTGTCGAGGACCAACACCACTTGTATGAGAATTTAAAATGTAATACCTGAAGTTTTTGTTGCTTTGACAATGGTGAAGGCATGATTTTCCAACTGAGACATTTTTAATTCGTGAGGCTTGAGGGGAGAGCTCATGAATGCAATCGGAGATTCAACATCCTCATAATTCTTTTGCATCAAGATGGCAAATATAGTATGCTCAGACGCATAGCTATACATGATAAAATCCTTGGAGAAATCAGGACATACCAGGACTGGTGCGTGAGCGACAGAAGCTTTTATTTCTTCAAATGACCTTTTCCCTTCCTCGTTCCACCAGAAATTTGGTGATCCTTTCATCATGTCCAATATATGAAGAGTCTTTTCAGCAAAGTCAGAACAAAGCGCCTAAGAAAATTCACCTTTCCAAAGAAAGAGTGAACGCCGGTCTTACTTGTAGGCAGAGTAAGGCTCTAAATAGCCTTAACTCTTTCGGTATCTATCTTCGTTCCTTCTTTGCTAAAAACATGCCCTAGCAACTTGTTTGCTAGAAAATCTGTCGCTTGGGCAGATTTATGGATAGACGAGGAACAGTGTCCGGGGCATAGCCCCTCTTTGAGTCAGCAAAGCGAAACTAGTTTATTGCTATTCTACTAGTAGGAATCTATGCAAGTCTCACAATATTCTGCCTTCGAGGGTTTGGGATCTCATCCCAGTAGGGTGTTTCACTGCGGAAAGAAAGGAATGAAAAAGAGGATGAAGAAAGATCACGTCCGGAGGAAGAAAAGAAATGAATTCCAAAGCAAAAAGGTCAGAGGGTTTATGTTTTGGGATTGGTAGTAATCAGATCCAAACCTACTTGCATAAACGAATAAAACAATACTGATGAATAAATGACAATAAAACTGAAGCAGATCCAACAGAATAAACACACAGATCTGACATAAGAAAGATCTAATGCAAATAACACATGTATTCAACACAAAGTCTAAATATTGTATTAATATTTCCTTCTGGTTACAAAAATCTCAAAAAAATTCTTCTCACTTCTATTTTTCATCTGAAAGATATCCACCACTCAAATACAACAAGTATTTGAGTATTTATAGAAGAAGGAGAAGAAGGAAGGCAAAAAGGAACCAACCACCTATTTACATAAAATATACAAAATATCTACAAAAATATCTCAAAGTCATGTTGACTTTTGACAACTTGATGGATGACATCATCCCATGGTGCAACATGGATGATGTCATCATTTGTGCCAACATACTTTAGACATTTTACAAAAATAAAGTCGAGGAGAGAGAGAGAGAAGAGAAAGAATTCATTCATCGTCATCATCCTGCGGCCGAAAGGGGGTATCTTGCTTCTGCTGCTGCTCAGGTGACGAGATGTGGAATTGGGCATGGTATTCCATGAACTTGCTGATCATGGGCTCTAGTTGATCCTGGGAAGGATCCTTATGTCACCGAGTTCCTCGAAAATTCAACTGCGATGAATGACTTGTGGCCACCGAGTCACTACTTTTTTGTTCTTGAGATAAACTTCATTTATCAGCTGCATGCATTGATCTTCATTGTCATCCCAGGCCTTGATGCAATCTTGTTGGCTGACGGCCACAAAGTGCCGGTGATGAGGAATGCCGAGCATTATCTCAAAGTGGCGGGTAGTGAGGTTAATTATAACCTCACCCTTCTCACCATGGACACATCTTGTGTCTTTGTTATAGCATCGGGCTACCACCATCATAAATTCATTGTTTACGGCACTGACTGGGATCCCACCAGCAAGGTGCAGGGCACTGCCTATCAGCTTGTCCATCCATGGACTTCGTGACCCTTTGGGTTCTGGCCCAGAATTCCTCCATATCAATATGACCCTGACTCTAAGTCTCGATGTCTAGGTCACACTTTGCTTGGTACTTGGGCATTCTGACCCTCTGATACTTATACTTCATTTCTTCTTCTGTGAGCTTGGCCTTGCCTTTAGATTTGATAGGTTTCTTGCTTGATGTTGACATATGTTCTTCTGAACTTAGTTGCTGATCTGCAAGAATAAGAAGTGAAACCCAATTGAAGAAAGCCATGTCAGCTGTTTGATTTTCCATTGAAATGCTGACAGAAGAAAGAGTTAGCAATTTAAAGGCCTCGGGGCCTTTTAATCTTGCATTGCTTGAGGCTAAATAGTAAGGTGCACAAGGAAGGGATGCTGCGAGGGTAAAATGCAAAGGGCGCATGGCGCATGGATTACATGTTGTATTTTGTTGTTGTAAGAACAAGCGCACTGCGCCATATGTATGTATTTTATAACGGGCGCATGGAAGGAACAGGAGTACAGATGCGCAAGGAGGGCAGTTTTTGCACATGTTACATCATATTTTTTTGCCAAAGGAACTGGAATGGCGCATGAAGCATGACATGATGTTATTACATTGAAAGACGCGCTGCGCCGTTTGAAGCTTTGCACTTGGTTGCGAATAATTTCTATGTTGCACACATGCAGGGGTGTGCCATAGGGCGTAGGTTTTAGAAATGCAACAAATGAATTTGGTGTGTCATGAGGGGTGTGAGGAAAGTGTTTGTAACTTTAAACTAAGGCAAAGTGCGCCTTGAGGTGCAACTTTTCACGATGCAAAGGCGGGGAATGTGCATATTAATTTCTTTGCTCATGTTGTAATGGGCGGCAGATGCGCCAATTGGCGCAGCTGTTCTTCATGTAAGGTGTGCCAAAGGCGCATGGCACATGGATACTACATGTTGCATTTTTTTGTTGTAAGAACAAGCGCGCCTGCGCCATATGTATGTATTTTATAACGGGCGCATGGAAATAGCGTGTTACACGGGTATAGGATGTGCCAAAGGGCGCAGGTTTTGCGCATGTTACATCATATTTTTGTGTGCCAAAGGAACCTAGCGCATGCGCATGCATGAAGGAATGCATGACATGATGTTATTGCGTGAAGGACGCCGCGCGTTTGAAGCTTTGCACTTGGCACGGATAATTTCTATGTTGCACACATGTAGGGTGCACCACAGGGCATAGGTTTTAGCAATGCAACAAATGAATTTGGTGCATCATGAGGGGGCATGAGGAAAGTGTTTGTAACAAACTAAGGTAGTGCGCCTTGAGGGCGCAACTTTTCACGATGCAGCAGGTAGGGAATGTGCGCCATTGGCGCGGCTGCTCTTTGTGTAACAGGGGTGACAGATGCGCCATTGGCGCAACTGTTCTTCATGTTGCAGGGTGTGCCAATGCGCCAAAGGAGAAGAAAAATACAGTTTTCTTTTCAAGCATCAGTTCTCTCTCTGAGGGGTTTCTATGTGGTTAAGCCTCCTTTTGCAGGGTCGTTTGGGGTGATAGAAATGGCTTTAAACAAAGGGTTCCAAGCTAATATTTCAGGACAGAGCTTCCTCTACCAGCAGATCTGGAAAGAGGGGGAAGATCATGTGGAAAGACAGCAGGGGGGCAAGTTCATGATTTCATTCTTTTCAATCCAATTCATACCCACAAGCAGCCAAAAACCACAAACACGAAGCACAAAAGAAAGAGGACCTCTTACCCGGATATTTATAATCGAAGAAATGTGCAAATGGGTCCACAAAGCAATTCGAAAGTGACAGGGCTGGTGCGCAGATAGGTACAGAGAAAATCACGTGATTTGCGTTGGTGATAATGACAGTGCAGACGCGCCTATTTATAGGCGAGGAAGCAATAAATGCGCCACCAAATTTTCAAGTGGCGCACCAAAAGAGTTATCGACACAAGAAAACATGCACCCTTTGGCGCACCAAAACACTTGCCAACATGATAATATGTGTGCCCTTGGCACACCAAAAGTGGTGTCGACAGAGGAATATGTGTGCCCTTGGCGCACCAAAAAGGGGCGCAACAAAAGATATGTTGACAGGAAGGCGCACGTGCCTTGGCGCATGCAAGAAAGACTCAACATAGAGAGGCACACCAAAATGCTGTTGACACAAGAAAACATGTGCCAAAGGCTTTAAAGGGGGCGCATGAACATTTGATGTTGCATAGTCATTATATGCGCCCGCCCAAAAAGACCAAAAATGGCTAAGTTTGGAAAACTAGATTTCCCGGAAAGGGATTTTGCAACGTTCCGAATGCAAGGAATCCCCGATGAGGGATCGGAACAAAAATTTCAGTATGGTTATCTGTAAAATTTCCCTTGCCAATTTTATGGATAATAGCTGGCTCTTTTGGGGACTATCCCTGAGCAAACCTTAGGGGTAGAGAATCCCAGATCTCATGTGCCTATCCATTGGGTTGGAGAGAGTCAAAAACAAGGGCGACTGAAGGGCGAACAAAGGGAACACACAACAAACAAAAGCAAACACATGACAAAAACAAACACACAACTAAAGCAAACTATACAAAGAAGAGAGCAAGCTCTACTTCCTGAAGATTTTCAGATGCTGCCCACTATAGGGAAGCGGGAGTTCGGTTCCATCCAGATATGAGAGATAGAAACTATTCTCTCCGTTGAGCTGCTTGATCTTGAAAGGCCCTCTCCATAGGGAATCAAATTTTCCATGCATGCCTTTTGGCTCTCTTCGCTTGTCCCACAGAAGGACGAGGTCTCCCACCTGAAAATTCCTTTGCTTAGCTTTTTATCGAACAGTCTCTTGACTTGATTCTGATGCTCGGTGATCTTGTCGACCACTCTTACTCTCTTTTCTTTGAGCTCTGTTAGATACATGATCCTCTTTTCAAGAGAATTTTGGAAAGTTTCATCTTCAATAGCTTGTGCCAAGCGCAGAGCAGGGATTTCAGTAGAAATGGGAAGCTCGGCATCAGTGCCATATAACACTTGAAAAGGTGACATACCGAGAGACCTCTTGGGAGTAATGTGATCTACCCACAAAGCGTCGTATAAGGACTTGTGCCACATTCGTTGATTCTCATCCACTAGCTTTCGTATGATGGTCACCAAGTTTTTGTTACTGGATTCTACCTGACCATTTCCCTGAGGGTAATAATCTGAGGCGTGAGCCAAAGTTATCCCATATTCATAGCAAAAACTAATAACTTCCCGTGAGGAGAAGTTAGAAGCATTATCAGCAACAATCTTGTTGGGAATGCCAAACCTGACAATGATATTTTCTTTGATAAAACTGCAAACAACCTCGGAAGTGGCATGTTTGACAGGTATGGCTTCCACCCACTTGGTGAAGTAATCTATTGTTGTTAGGACATAACTATGTCCGCACTCGATTGGGGATTGAGTGCACCGATAAAATCAATTCCCCACTGCTTGAATGGTTCGTTGATAATGACCGGCCTGAGGGGAAAAGCAGCCAACTTGGGCTTGCCGATGAACTGCTGGCAAGGTTCACACTTTGCTACCCAGGTGGCTGTATCTTGGAAAAGCGTCGGCCAATAGTACCTAGCCCGGATGATCTTGTGTGTTGTCACAGAAGAGGAGAAATGGCCTCCACAGGCTGAATTATGAAAACTTTCAAGTAACTTCACCTGTTGTGGCTTGTCGACACACCGCAAGAAGACACCATCTATCCCGCGTTTGTATAAACCGTCATCCCAGATGACATATTTGGCTGCTCTGAGCTTTATAGTGTGCTTCTCCTTCGTAGTTAGGTGAGCTGGGCATTCGCCGTAGGTGAGGAAGAAAGCAATATCGGAATACCACTCATCGCTGGTTCGTGACAAATAGGACTAGAGGCAAAGTGAATGGGTTTTCTCCAACTGAGCTTTGCGCTTTGTTGGTACAATCATCCTTTTCCTCAGGGTTTTCTGAATCTTTGTTTTCAGCCATAAGCTGACATAGGCCCTTGCCTCTTACCAGCTTGGTTGGTTTTATATCTAAATCATACTCCTGGACCTTTGCAATCCAATTTCCTCGCAAGCTTCCTAACTCCTGTTGAGTTAAGATTGACTTGACCACCGTGTCAGGGACCAGCACCACCGTATGAGAATTTAAAATGTAATACCTGAAGTTTTTGACTGCTTTGACAATGGCGAAGGCATGTTTTTCCAATTGAGACATTTTTAATTCGTGAGGCTTGAGGGGAGAGCTCATGAATGCAATCGGAGATTCAACATCCTCAGAATTCTTTTGCATCAAGATGGCAGACATAGTATGCTCAGATGCATAGCTATACATGATAAAATATTTGGAGAAATCGGGACATACCAGGACTGGTGCGTGAGCGACGGAAGCTTTTATCTCTTCGAATGACCTTTTTCCTTCCTCGCTCCACCGGAAAGTTGGTGACCCTTTCATCATGTCCAATATATGACGAGTCTTTTCAGCAAAGTCGGGAACAAAGCACCTAAGAAAATTCACCTTTCCAAAGAAAGAGTGAACGCCGGTCTTACTTGTAGGCAGAGTAAGGCTCTGAATAGCCTTAACTCTTTCGGTATCTATCTTCATTCCTTCTTTGCTAACAACATGCCCTAGCAACTTTCCTTCTGTGACTCCAAAAACAGACTTTTTTCGGGTTCGGGAAATCCCATGCTCTCGGCATCTGGCCAATACTTGCTCCAGGTGATCACAATGATCACTTCATTGTTTAGAGAACACAGTTAAGTCATCTAGATAAACCACAATGACCTTCCCCATCATACCTTTGAATGCAAGGTCCATGGCCCACTGAAAAGTGGCGCCAGCATTGGTTAGGCCAAAAGGCATCCTGCTGTAGGCAAATGTACCCCAGGGAGTAGTGAATGTTGTTTTAAATTGATCTTCAGGCGAGACTTCAATCTGATTGTAGCCCGAAAAACCATCAAGCATGGACAACATTTCTGATCCAGTTACCATGCTTATAGAACTTGATCCATTATAGGAAGTGGGTAGTTGTCTTTAAGGAAGCTTGATTCAAATTTGAAAATCTACGCATATGCGTATTTCACCATTTTCTTATGCACTGGCACAATGTTTGCTACCCAAGTACTGTGATGGATAGGAAAATGATTCTCGCATCCAGCATTTTTTGAATTTCAGCCTGGATAGTACCTGAGATCTTAGGGTTATAATGCCTCTGCTTCTGGCGAAAGGCTTTGACGTCTTCTTTCAACGGGATGTCATGCTGGACGTCCTTTGGCTTAAAAGACTTTAGATCAGTGTAGGACCATGCCAATACATCCATGTATTTCTTCAGCAGTTTGACAAACTTCCGCTTCTCTTCGGGTGTGCAACATTTTCCAATGTTCATGAATTGCGGATGTTCTACCGAACCTAAATTGACCGGTTCGGTTTCTGGGGAGGAGCCCGTATCATCTCGCCTTTTCTTTTTTACAAAACGGTCATGCCTGTCGAACAACCATTCCAGAGAAACCAGGCCCTTCAGAATTTTATTTCCTTTGAGCTGACATATGCCATCGTTCCCTTCGGATTCATCCTTTTGATCGGTGACTGATTCGCGGCACATAGAAGTGGATCCTTCAAAATGTAATTCCTTGAAATTTTCTACCTTTTCTAGAAAGGCAATGAGTTGATTGTCATCGTTGAATACTTGCCAATGCTGAGAATTGTCTGGCACACTTGGGTGGAAAACCATCTCAATGGTGTATTTTTCTATTTTCAAACCTGGGTGAGGGAGCATGAGGGATGCTGAAATGGCCAATGAATCAGCCATGTCATTTGAGCTCTTGGAATGGATTCTATTGAAAAAGCATCAAATTCTTCAATGTTGTCCCACACCGCATTACGGTAGTGCCTGAGCCTCTCATTCTTCACTTGATATATCCTTTTAACTTGATTCACGACTAGCTCTGCATCACCTTGTACTTTCAGATTTTTGATCCCTCTCTCTCTTGCGGCCTGCATGCCAAGTAACAGAGATTCATACTCAGCAATGTTATTTGTGTTGAAAAACTGCAACTTAAAAGAGAGAGGAATAATTTCTTCCTCGGGAGATATTAGCACGGCTCCGGCGCCACATCCACTAGTTGCGCAGCTGCCATCAAACTGCAAAGTCCAGATCTTGTTAAGATCTTCTTCTTGGACAAGAACAACCATTTTGTCAGACTCGGTAGACAAGAAATAGTTCCCCATCCCGATGATTTGAAAAGAATTTGAGCTTTGGGGTCCTCAGAGTTAGTAACCAAGTACTTCTTTTGTGATTCTGGCTCCAAAGTCTGCATTACACCTTTGATGGGATTCTAGCCTTGGACCAGTCCATATGAATTTCTCCACCAACCTCACTACAAAAACTCCTTCCCAGCAAAATTCCATAGGCTGCTGGAATGTCGGCAACGAGGACGGTCATCTTTACTCTTTTCTCTGGGAACGCCGCAAATGCAAATTGCGCGTCTTTGATTTGACCAATCAACGGAACCTGCTTGGTTTCCAAGGAATAACATCTGCCAAAAGGCTTGGTAAGGGTGAGGCCCAAAGCATGGGAAACTTTTGACCGGCATGACATTATCAGAAGCCCCAGAATCAATTATGCAGTTACTTAACTTGTGGCCATTGATTAGGAGGGAGAGATAGAAAGGCTCTATCTTGCCTGATGCAGATGTTGAGGCAACATTTATGTGGGATGCAGGAGGAGTGGAAAGGATTCCTTTTGGGGAAACCTGGGGAGTTATGACAGCTTGACTTTGAATATACTTAGTCAATCTTATCAGCTATTCGGGGTTTGACTGAAGATACTCGGCTTCAGACATTTGGATCTTGGTCTTTTTAGCATGATCTATGATATCAAATGCGGCCAAGGGTTGCGTTGGTGAAGGAATGAGTCCCTCACTTCGTGATGGTAGGGTAGGATTACTGGTCTTGATGGGAATAGAAGAAGGCTGATTTGGAGGAGGATGGGGGAAAAGATTTCCTTGTAAAAGACTTAACAGGGAGTTGAGTAGGAAGAGGATTACCTCTTTTAGCAATGGTTGGAGGTGTGTTTGACACGGCCTTCTCTTTCCGCACATGGGCGACCTCTGCTTCTTTTCCTTGTGAGCGGGTAAAAACAGCATATGATTGTCCACTTGCATATCCTTGTGTACCCTCCTCTTCATCAGATTCTTCCTCCTCAAATTCCATATACCCGATAGTAGAGTCGCCAGTCGGCTCACCGACATCTTGATCATCTTCACCTTGAGATGAAGGTTCTTCATAATCTTGTTCCTCTTCTTCAATTTCGGCTAAGGCATTGACCGGAGGAGCCTCAAGTGCCAACCGCGGAGCGATTCATGGGTAAGCGCGGCCTTTGTGAAACATTGTTGGAAGTGAAATTCCTCCGTGGGATATCCCGGTATGAGGAACTAGGGGAAGCTTGGGCTAAGCTTGCTTCTTTAATGCAATTAAGTCATTCGCCATTTTTGAAATGCTTTGGATCGGATGAAGTAGTGGGAGAAGGGCTTAAAGATTTAGGCTTGGATGGATTCCTTTTAATTCGCCGTGATATTATCAAATTATCTTCAATTCGGATGGCAGCGGCCTGGGTGAGAATCAAGGTAGCCACTTGCTCTTGTAGGAGTAAGAAACTTACTTTCGAGCTCATAGCATTCACGAAGAAACACTTCTGATTTTCTAGTGTTGGAAGCATGGCAACAGGGACACGGTTGATTAATGCATTGAACCTGGCGATAAAATCACGCATGGTCTCATTGGCCTCCTTCTTTAGGTGAGTGATCTGTGATAATAATGCAAATGCATCTTCGAAGGCTTGTACCTGTCTTCAAAAGCATCCCACAAGGTGGCCCAACTAGTAATAGATCCGGCTGGAAAATGCTGAAACCATTCTATTGCGGGCCCTTGTAAAGTTTCCAGAAAAAGGTGAACCGACACATCTTCATGGGTTACATCTAGGATACTGCATGACATGATGAATGCAGATATGTGTGAATCCGTGCTTTGGTTCCCGCTCCCGTCAAATTTGGGAAAATTCTTTCGGTTTCCATGAGGGAGCGCGTGAACTGGATGTGGTAAAGCTAGGGGGCCATAGCATTTCCCCATGGTACCGCCATCTTGAAACTGGGAAAAGAACATGGGCTGGAAGTGTGGTTCCACCGAGTAATAAAAAGGCGCTACAAAGGGATGTGGAGGCTCCTTGTGAAAACCGGTTCTTCGTGGAGGTGAGGCGCTACTGGCTGACCGATCACTGAACTTAGTGATGAAAAGCGCGCGGTGTTATACTAAAGTTGTGCCTTTGAAGTAGATCAAAAGTAGGATCGACTTCTCCACGAGCTCTCCTGCTACGAGTAAATGGCTCACCCACCAGCGTACCTTCCAGATCTGCGATGTTGTGAAGCAGATTTAAAATTTCTTTTTGGTTGTACTTGCTGATTTTCTAGTTTTTCTGACAAAAACCAGCAGCATGTACTTTTCTAAATATTTAAATTTTATCCTCTTTTGAAAACCGATTGCGGTTTAATGACAAAGAACAATGAGGATAAAATGATAGTGAAGATTAGTAAGCTGATTTTTGGATCTAAAGTTGACTTTTTCAAAGAGTTTGAAAATTTTGGTAAACAGTCAAAAACTCAGATCTACGGAAAAATACATATTTTTATAAAAACTCAGTGAACTAAAGATCTCCAACTAGGCCAGATCTATGGATCTCAGAAGAAAATTTTCAATTTAGAGCACTTTTGCAAAATTTTGGATTTTTAACAAAAAGTTAAAGTTTGCAAACAGATAGTGATTTTTCTGATTTTTATTGATTTTCTATCATACCACCATCATAGATCTGATAGATCTATTCGATCCCAACGGAGTCACCAAAAATTGTTGGTTCGAAAATCTGTCACTTGGGCAGATTTATGGATAGACGAGTCAACAGTGTGCAGGGCATAGCCCCTCTTTGAGTCAGCAAAGTGAAACTGGTTTATTGCTATTCTACCAGCAGGAATCTGTGCAAGTCTCACAATATTCTGCCTTCGGGGGTTTGGGATCTCATCCCAGTAGGGTGTTTCCGACTGTGGAAAGAAAGGAATGAAAGAGAGGATGAAGAAAGATCAGGTCCGAAGGAAGAAAAGAAATGAATTCCAAAGCAGAAAGGTCAGAGGGTTTATGTTTTGGGATTGGTAGTAAACAGAGCCAAACCTACTTGCATAAACAAATAAAGCAATACTGATGAATAAATGACAATAAAACAGAAGTAGATCAATGAATAAACACATAGATCTGACATAAGAAAGATCTAATGCAAATAACACATGTATTCAGCACAAAGTCTAAATATTGTATTAATATTTTTTCTGTTACAAAAAGCTCAAAGTCTTTTCTTCTCACTTCTATTTTTCATCTAAAAGATATCCACCCCCAAATACAACAAGTATTTGAGTATTTATAGAAGAAGGA
The DNA here is from genome assembly GCA_018340775.1 of Taxus wallichiana var. yunnanensis. Classification (NCBI taxonomy): domain Eukaryota; kingdom Viridiplantae; phylum Streptophyta; class Pinopsida; order Cupressales; family Taxaceae; genus Taxus; species Taxus wallichiana. The sequence continues at coordinate 616,722,907 of CM031242.1, read as the reverse complement.
GAAGAAGGAAGGCAAAAAGGAACCAACCACCTATTTACATAAAATATACAAAATATCTACAAAAATATCTCAAAGTCATGTTGACTTTTGACAACTTGATGGATGACATCATCCCATGGTGCAACATGGATGATGTCATCATTTGTGCCAACATACTTTAGACATTTTACAAAAAGAAATTCGAAGGAGAGAGAGAGAAGAGAAAGAATTCATTCATCGTCGTCATGTGTGGGCGAAAACTTATTTGTGCCTTGGCGCTGCCTTTCATCGTGTCGGTGACGAGATGTGGAATTGGGCATGGTATTCCATGAACTTGCTGATCATGGGCTCTAGTTGATCAACGGGAAGGATCCTTGCGTCTTGAGTGCACTCTTAAAAAGTCATGCGATGAATGAACTTATCGGCACCCTTTGAGTCACCTTTTTTGTTCTGTGACATAAACTTCATTCATGCACTCTTGCATGCACCTAGGGAATCTTCATTGTCGCCCTTTGGCGCACCTTGATGACATGAACTTCTTGCACCTTGGTGCACTCTTCACAATGTCGATAGGTGATGAGGAATGCCCTTTGAGCATTTTCAAAGTCGGCGGGAACTTGAGGCCCTTTTAATTATTAACCTCACCCTTCTTATCGGTGCCATGGACACATCTTGTGTCTTGGAACTTATGTAGCTCATTGGCGCACCTTTACCACCATCATAACTTCATCGCCTTTTCGAAAAGGCGAAAAATGGATCCTTAAAAATTGATTTTGAAAGAATTTTGGGTTTCCTATCAGCTTGTCCATCCATGGACTTCTCGTGACCCTTTTGGGAAGTCTCGATGTCTAGGTCACACTGCTTGGGACTCGGGCATTTCGACCCTCGATACTTATACTTCATTTCTTCTTTGCGTGAGCTTGGCCTTGCCTTTAGATTTGATAGGTTTAAGGCTTGATGTTGACATATGTTCTTCCATTGGGTAACTTAGTAAAAAACAAGGGTGAGGAGGGTGAATAAAAGTGAAACCCAACGCAAAGAAAGCCACACTTTGCTTGATTTTCCACTAAAGAAATGTGTGACAAAGAAAGAGTTAGCTAATTTAAATTTTAGATGGTGTCCAGGGTGCATGAAACGGGAGTTCGGTTCCATCCAGGATATGAGGCTAAATAGTCCAAGGCTTGGTCACAGAAAGGCCCTCTCCATAGGAATAAATCATGCATGCCCTTCGGCTCTCTTCGCTTTTCCCACAAAGGGCGCATGGCACATGGAAATTTCTTTCTTTGTTTTTTAAGAACAGTGCTCTTGACTTGATTGATGCTTTCGGTGATCTTGCGACCATCTTACTCTTTTCTTCGAGTTTTGTTAGATACATGATCCTGTTTTCAATAGAATTTTGGAAAGTTTCATGGATTATCGTGCAAAGCGCGAAGCAGGTTTTGCGCAGAAATGGGACAGCATGCATTTTGCCATATAACACTTGAAAAGGTGACAACTTAGAGATCTCTTGGGAGTAATGGTCTACCCATGACATGTTGTTAATGACTTGGATGACCGCGATTCTCATTTAAAGCTTTGCATGATTGTCGGCGCGGATAATTTCTATATTTTGCACACTTGAGGGTGCGAGGCATAGGGCAAGGTTTTATCCATATCAAAACCAATGAATTTGAGTGAGTCATGAGCGTATCGAGGAAAGTGTTTGGAACAAACTAATGATAGTTTTCCTTGAGAAGGCGAAAACAACTTTTCAGTGGCATTCAGCGAGGTGGGAATGCCTGCACCCATTGGTGAAGTAATATGCTCTTTGTTGTGACATAAGCGTGTGATAGATCGATTAGGGATGGAGCGCTCCGATAAAATCAATTCCCACTACCTGAATGGTTCCAATAACGCCAAAGGAGAAGAAAATACAATTTGGGCTTTTCAAGCATTAGTTACAAGGCTCTCTCTGAGGGGTTTCATGTGGTTAAGCCTCCTTTTGCGAAAGGTCGTTTGGGGTGATAGAAATGGCTCCAAACAAAGGGTTCCAAGCTAATATTTCAAGTGAGCTTCCTCTACTCATCGACAGATCTGGAAAGAGGGGGAAGATCATGTGGAAAAAAAGTCAGGGGGACAAGTTCATGATTTCATTCTTTTCAATCCAATTCATACCCCAAGTAGCCCAAAACCACAAAGGTGAGGAAGAAAGAAAGAGGACCTCTTACCGGATATTCATCGCTGGAAATGTGCAAATGGGTCCACAAAGCAATGAATCGGGTTTTCCGGCCGGTCTTGTGCTTCATTAGTGCTACAATCATCCTTCCCTCTGAGAAAATCACGATCCTTGGTTCTGGTGATAATGACATAAGCGCGCCTATTTATTGGTTGGTTTTATAATAAATCGTACTCTTGGAACTTTTGACAATTTTGCAAGATGGCTAACCAAAAGAGTTAAGATTCGATGACCAAGAAAACATGCCCCTTTATGAGAATTTAAAAAATACTTGCCAACATGATAATATGTGCACCTTTGACAATGGCGAAAGTGGTGTCGAAAAGGAATATGTTTAGCTCATGAGCAACAAAAGATATTAGCTCATGAGTTGCACGTGCTCATGAATGCAATCGGAGAGACATCCTCATAGAATTCTTTTACATCAAGATGGCGGACACAGGTATGTGATGCATGAGCTATACATGATAAAATCTTTGGAGAAATCATGGGCATTTGATGTTGCGTAGTGACCAATGGAAGCTTTTATCTCTTCGAACGACCTTTTTCCTTCCTCGCTCCATCGGAAAGTTGGTGACCCTTTCATCATGTCCAATATATGATGAGTCTTTTCAGCAAAGTCGGGAACAAAGCACCTAAGAAAATTCACCTTTCCAAAGAAAGAGTGAACGCCGGTCTTACTTGTAGGTAGAGTAAGGCTCTGAATAGCCTTAAATATTTGCGGTATCTATCTTCGTTCCTTATTTGCTAACAACATGCCCTAGCAACTTTCCTTTTGTGACTCCAAAAATTGACTTTTTCAGGTTCAGGGAAATCCCATGCTCTCGGCATCTGGCCAATACTTGCTCCAGGTGATCACAATGATCACTTCATTGTTTAGAGAACACAGTTAAGTCATCTATATAAACCACAATGACCTTCCCCATCATACCTTTGAATGCAAGGTCCATGGCCCACTAAAAAGTGGCACCAGCATTGGTTAGGCCGAAAGGCATCTGCTGTAGGAAAACGTACCCCAGGGAGTAGTGAATGTTGTTTTAAATTGATCTTCGGGCGAGACTTCAATCTGATTGTAGCCCAAAAAACCATCAAGCATGGACAACATTTCTAATCCAGATTACCATTTATAGAACTTGATACATTATAGGTAGTGGGTAGTTGTCTTTTAAGGAAGCTGATTCAAGTTTTGAAAATCTACGCATATGTGTATTTCACTGGTTTTCTTACTACACTGGCACAATGTTTGCTACCCAAGTACTGTGATGGATAGGAAAAATGATTCTCGCATCCAGCATTTTCTAAATTTCAGCCTGGATAGTACCTAAGATCTTAGGATTATAATGCCTCTGCTTCTGGTGAAAGGGCTTGACATCTTCTTTCAACGGGATGTCATGTTGGACGTCCTTTGGCTTAAAATACTTTAGATTGGTGTAGGACCATGCCAATACATCCATGTATTTCTTCATCAGTTTGAAAAACTTCCGCTTCTCTTCGGGTGTGCAACATTTTCCAATGTTCACGAACTGCGGATGCTCTACTGAACCTAAATTGACCGGTTCGGTTTCTGGGGAGGAGCCGTACCATCTCACCTTTTCTTTTTTACAAAACGGTCATGCCTATCGAACAACCATTCTAAAGAAACCAGGCCCTTCGGAATTTTATTTCCTTTAAGCTGACATATGCCATCGTTCCCCTCGGATTCATCCTTTTGATCGGTGACTGATTCGCGGCACATAGAAGTGGATCCTTCAAAATGCAATTCCTTGAAATTTCTGCCTTTTCTAGAAAGGCAATGAGTTGATTGTCATCATTGAATACTTGCCAATGCTGAGAATTGTCTGGCACACTTGGGCGGAAAACCATCTCAATGGTGTATTTGTCTGTTTTCAAACCTGGGTGCGGGAGCATGAGGGATGCTGAAACGGCCAATGAATTGGCCATGTCATTCTGAGCTCTTGGAATGGATTCTATTGAAAAAGCGTCAAATTCTTCAATGTTGTCCCACACCGCATTACGGTAGTGCCTGAGCCTCTCATTCTTCACTTGATATATCCTTTTAACTTGATTCACGACTAGCTCTGCATCACCTTGTACTTTCAGATTTTTGATCCCTCTCTCTCTTGCGGCCTGCATGCCGAGTAACAGAGATTCATACTCAGCAGTGTTATTTGTGTTGAAAAATTGCAACTTAAAAGAGAGAGGAATAATTTCTTCCTCGGGAGATATTAGCACGGCTCCGGCGCCACATCCACTGGTTGCGTAGCTACCATCAAACTGCAAGGTCCAGACCTTGTTAAGATCTTCTTCTTGGATGAGAACAACCATTTTGTCAGACTCGGTAGACAAGAAATAGTTCCCCATCCCTGATGATTCGAAAAGAATTTGAGCTTTGGGGTCCTCAGAGTTAGTAACCAAGTACTTCTTTTGTGATTCTGGCTCCAAAGTCTGCATTACACCTTTGACGGGGATTCTAGCCTTGGACCAGTCCATATGAATTTCTCCTCCAACCTCACTACAAAAACTCCTTCCCAGCAGTATTCCATAGGCTGCTAGAATGTCAGCAATGAGGACGGTCATCTTTACTCTTTTCTCTGGGAATGCCGCAAATGCAAACTGCGCGTCTTTGATTTGACCAATCAACGGAACCTGCTTGGTTTCCAAGGAATAACATCTGCCAAAAGGCTTGGTAAGGGTGAGGCCCAGAGCATGAGCAACTTTTTTCCGGCATGACGTTATCAGAAGCCCCAGAATCAATTATGTAGTTACTTAACTTGTGGCCATTGATTAGGAGGGAGAGATAGAAAGGCTCTATCTTGCCTGATGCAGATGTTGAGGCAACATTTATGTGGGATGCAGGAGGAGTGGAAAGGATTCCTTTTAAGGAAACCTGGGGAGTTATGACAGCTTGACTTTGAATGTATTCAGTTAACCTCATCAGCTGCTCGGGGTTTGACTGAAGATACTCGGCTTCAGACATTTGGATCTTGGTCTTTTTAGCATGATCTATGATATCAAATGCGGCCAAAGGTTTATTTGGTGAAGGAATGAGTCCTCACTTCGCGATGGTAGGGTAGGATTCTTGGTCTTGATAGGAATAGAGAGAAGGCTGATTTGGAAGAGGATGGGGGAAAAGATTTCTTTGTAAAAGACTTAACGGGGGTTGAGTAAGAAGAGGATTACCTCTTTTAGCAATGGTTGGTGGTGTGTTTGACACGGCCTTCTCTTTCGCACATTGGCAGCAACCTCAGCTTCTTTTCCTTGCGAGCGGGTGAAAACAGCATATGACTGTCCGCTTGCATATCCCTGGGTACCTTCTTCATCGTCGGATTCCTCCTCATCAAATTCCATATACCCGATAGTAGAGTCGCCAGTCGGCTCACCGACATCTTGATCATCTTCGCCTTGGGACGAAGGTTCTTCGTAATTTTGTTCCTCTTCTTCTTCAATTTCAGCTAGAGCATTGACCGGAGGAGCCTCAAGTGCCAACCACGGAGTGGTTGCGGGCAACCGCGGCCTATGCGGGATGCTGTTAGGAGTGAAGTTTCTTCATGGAACATCCCAGTACGAGGAACTGGGGGAAGCTTGGGCTAACTGCTTCTTTAATGCGATCAAGTCATTTGCCATTTTTTGAAATGCTGGATCGGATGAAGTGGCGGGAGAAGGGCTCAAAGCTTTGGGCTTGGATGGTTCCCTTTTTAATTCACCAGGATATGAGCAAGTTGTCTTCAATCCATATGGCAGCAGCTTGGGCAAGAGGCAAGGTAGTTATTTGTTCATGTAGAAGCAAAAAACTTATTTTTGAGCTCATTGCATTCACAAAGAAACACTTTTGATTTTCTAGTGTTGGCAACATGGCAGCAGGCACACGGTTGATTAATGCATTGAACCTGGCGATAAAATCACGCATGGTCTCATTGGCCTCCTTCTTTAGGTGAGTGATCTGTGATAATAATGCAAATGCATCTTCTGAAGGCTTGTACCTATCTTCAAAAGCATCCCGCAAGGTGGCCCAACTGGTAATAGACCCGGCTGGCAAATGCTGAAACCATTCTGCCGCGGGCCCTTGGAGGGTCTCCAAAAAGAGGTGAACTGACACATCTTCGTGGGTCACATCGAGGATACTGCATGACATGATGAATGCAGATATGTGTGAATCTGTGCTTTGGTTTCCGCTCCCGTCGAATTTGGGAAAATTCTTTCGGTTTCCGTGAGGGAGCGCGTGAACTGGATGTGGTAATGCGAGAGGGCCCATAGCATTTCCCCATGGCACTGCCATTTGAAAGGCTGGAAAAAGAACACGGGCTGGAAGTGCGGTTCCACTGAGTAATAAAGCACTGCAAAGGGATGTGGATGTTCCTTGTGAAAACTGGTTCTTTCGTGGAGGTGAGGTACTTCTGGCTGACTGATCAGCTGAACTTAGTGATGAAAAGTGCATGCCGGTGTTATACTGAAGTTGTGCCTTTGAAGTAGATCAAAAGTAGGATTGACTTCTCCATGAGCTCTCCTGCTATGAGTAAATGGTTCACCCGCCAGCGTACCTTCCAGATCTGTGATGTTGTGGAGCAGATTTAAAATTTCTTTTTGGTCGTACTTGCTGATTTCTGGTTTTTCGACAAAAACCAGCAGCATGTACTTTTCTGAATATTTAAATTTTATTTATCTTTTGAAAACCGATTGCGGTTTAAATGACAAAGAACAATGAGGATAAAATGACGATGGTAAAGCTTAGCAAGCTGATTTTCAGATCTAGAGTTGACTTTTTGAAGAGTTTGAAAATTTTAGTAAATGGTCAAAAACTCAAATCTATGGAAAATACATATTTTTATAAAAACTCAGTGAACTAAAGGTCTCCAACTAGGCCGATCTATGGATCTTAGAAGAAAATTTTCAATTTAGATCACTTTTGCAAATTTTTGGATTTTTAACAAAAAGTTAAAGTTTGCAAACAGGTAGTGATTTTTCAGATTTTTACTGATTTTCTATCATACCACCATCATAGATCTGATAGATCTGTTTGATCCCCAGCAGAGTCACCAAAAACTGTTGGTTCGAAAATCTGTCGCTTGGGTAGATTTATGGATAGACGAGTCAACAGTGTGCGGGGCATAGCCCCTCTTTGAGTCAGCAAAGTGAAACTGGTTTATTGCTATTCTACCAGCAGGAATCTGTGCAAGTCTCACAATATTCTGCCTTCGGGGGTTTGGGATCTCATCCCAGTAGGGTTATTTCGACTGCGGAAAGAAAGGAATGGAAGAGAGGATGAAGAAAGATCAGATCCGAAGAAAGAAAAGAAATGAATTCCAAAGCAGAAAGGTCAGAGGGTTTATGTTTTGGGATTGGTAGTAAACAGAGCCAAACCTACTTACATAAACGAACAAAGCAATACTGATGAATAAATGACAATAAAACAGAAGTAGATCCAACAGGATAAACACATAGATCTGACGTAAGAAAGATCTAATGCAAATAACACATGTATTCAGCACAAAGTCTAAATATTGTATTAATATTTCCTTCTGTTACAAAAAGCTCAAAGTCTTTTCTTCTCACTTCTATTTTTCATCTGAAAAGTATCCACCCCCTAATACAACAAGTATTTGAGTATTTATAGAAGAAGGAGAAGAAGGAAGGCAAAAAGGAACCAACCACCTATTTACAAAATATCTACAAAATATCTCAAAGTCATGTTGACTTTTAACAACTTGATGGATGACATCATCCCATGGTGCAACATGGATGATGTCATCATTTGTGCCAACATACTCTAGATATTTACAAAAAAAAAAGAAAGAGAAGAAGAGAGAGAAATTATTCATCGTCGTCATCCCGTGGCTGAAAGGGGATATCTGCTTACTTTGCTGCTCGGGTGACGAGATGTGGAATTGGGCACGGTATTCCATGAACTTGCTGATCATAGGCTCTAATTGATCCTGGGAAGGATCCTTGTGTCGCTCACTGATCACCTCGCAAGTCTCCCGCTCGTCTATGAGCTTCTCTGGGAGTTTGGAATATTCTTTCTCTGCTTCTATTAGGAATCCGATGAAGTCCCGACAGGCCAGCAGGTTATTGATGGACTCTGCGTCAAAAGTGACCTCTGGCCCCAGCCCTTGCGAAACGATCTCCTTGAAAATCTGAATGGTTTCATCAACCTTCCTTAAGGTGAAAGAAGGAGTAAGCAACCCTAGGGACATGTTGAGAATGATCTGTTCCATTTGGTGCATTGCATCCAGGGCTTCTTCTTTTACCTTATCGATCTTTTCAAGGACGAATTCTAGTTGATCCATCCGGTAATCCAGAGTGGAAAGGACTTTATTGAGGGCCCTGGGGTGACCGAAAATGCCGAACTTGACCAGATCTTTGACTGAACAGTCGAACATTCATTGAAAGGTCTCATGCTGCAGCCTAGCATGGTCCAGCTCTTCTGATATGGGTCCCGCTAATGCCTGGAGCTCTTTATTCACCTTGTTGATGTTCAAATACAAATCGGTGAACTTGGAGATTACTCTTTCACTATCTTTGAGGATCTGGCTCCTCCAGGTGGAAACTGCCATACCCTGCTCACCGATCTTTGCATATTCATCAATTTTATCCTGACTCAGAGGCTCAGGAGTTTCGGTGGCAGTTGTGGGAGGTGCACTGCCCATCTTCTGTAAGGCGTGGAGCAGATGTTTATTTTTCTCTTTCAGTAGCCTTTTCTCTTCTTTTGCTTCTTGAAGCTTCTTGCAGAGGGCGTCAACTGCAGATAGGGCCTCTCCCTGAAGGCTTTCAGAAGATGTCCCCATTGTGACTTGAGTCACTATGTAATCTGTCGAGGACAGATCCTTTTTATCCTTCAGAGGATTGGGGTATGCGATCTCCATTACCCTCTCTCCCGAAGCACTCTGAGAGAAGCGTGTGATGGGCTTCTGCTTCTTTGCCCCTTTTGACGGGATTACGGAGAAGTCCATCGGAGCGATGGGAACTTTCCTTTTCTGCTGACTCAGGTGCTGGGAGATCCAAGCTGGACTTATGGGAGAAGGCCAGAAACAGAGAAGGGGGCAGCTGCAGTAGTAGAAGGGAAAAACGTGGAGACACTTGGAGGTGGCATCGAGAGGGAGGCCGAGGAAGTGCTCACGGGAGGAAGAGATACTGCAGGAGAGGAAGACATAGGAAGAGAGGGGAACTCAGAGATGAGGGAAGAAATGGAGGGGGACAGGTCCGCAAGAGAAGAGAAGATGGACGAAGAAGCAGGAGGAACAGTAGAAGAAGGGGGAGAGGACACGACCAAAGGAATGGTCACTTGAGTCACTCGAGGAGGGGAAGGAGGAGAAGGAGAAGGAACAGAAGGGACCTCAGTTGTTGCAGCAGTGGCCACATCCTGAGTGGATGGGCCTATTGGAACATCTTCCGCCGCTTCTTCCTCTGTGCTTTTCGGGATTTCAACCCGTTCTTGTGAAGCGGAAGGAGGACTTTCTGGAGCTTCCTCTTGGGTGGAACTGGATTCACCCTCTTTACCTTTACCCTTGCCTTTTGGCTGTTGTTTTGATCGAGGAGGTGCGTTACCCAATGGAGAGGTTGTGAAATCGACTCCGAGGTAGATGAGCCCGTTCATTCGGCACCAATGTTCTATTCTACGCAGAGTTTCCTTGACCCTTTCCTCAATTGTCTGAGGTGCTTTAGTTCTATCAATTACCGCAAAAGGCCAATCGTCCCCACCTGTGTCAAGATACACTTGATCCACTTCCTCCTCAGTAGTTTGGTAGCCTTTGGGGATGATGGCCACCCCGTACTGGATGATTTCTACTAAGGCCAAACGAGAATGGTCCTTCCTCCTGAGCTCCACCTCATGATATATATCGATGTAGATATCTTCGATCTGAGGGATATGGATCGGATCGAGCTTGGCCCTAGGTAGACAATTTCTCGGGTCGAAGGTGGGCCTTGCTGGGAAATTATGTTTCAGATTCAGCAGCTCCAGCTCTGCAAACATGTCTTTGCCTTGTGGTGAGTGAGACATGTATACCTACCCACTGTGAGGGGGAAAGGAGTTCCACCCTTCTTTCTCTTAAGGCATTTCTCATGGTAGGTGATTAGCTGTCTTGACAGCTCTAGCAGAATCAATTTGGGACCAGCATACCTTGGTAGTTTAGTTGGCTCCCCCAAGAAGTTAGCCGCCCTTAGATAAGTGAATGTGGGGAATTGAGTGAACAGGGCCCCCATTTCTCCAGTGGCTGCCACGATGCTCTTGATCGTGCGACCATGAGTCATATTCGGCCTCAAGAGGTAGATGATGCCGTAGAAGAAGGCATCGTTGATCTTTGTAAATTGGGGGATGCTATTTTCCAGCTTCAGTTCTGGATAATATTCATAGATTTTAACCTGGGGCCAAACCCCACACCGCATCAGAGCTGGGTAGTCCCTTTCTGAAGCTGCAGCGTAAACAACATAGGAATTCATGTAGAACTTCCCTGTTGTGGCAAGTTGTTGTAGCTGCTCTGATATTGTGCTGCTTATGATTTCTGCCCACTCAAAGCGTTGATCGGGCACATTTTTGTTCATTGTTTCCAAATACCGCAACATCCATTTGTGAAAATAATGGGCGTCAGGAAGCCCAAAGACTCTGCTCAGGAATGTAATGGTGTCGCTGAGTTCCTCTGAGAAGTCACTGCGATGAATGACCTGTGGCCACCGAGTCACCACCTTTTTATTTTTCAGATATACCTCATTCATCAGCTGCATGCACTGATCTTCATTGTCGTCCCAGGCTTTGATGCAGTCTTCCGGCTTACGGCCACAAAGTGCCGATGGTGAGGGATGCCGAGCATTAATTCAAAGTGGCGGGCAGTGAGGTTGATTATGACCTCGCCCTTCTCATTTATGACACATCTTGTGTCTTTATTGTAGCATCGGGCAACCACCATCATAAATTCATTATTCACGGCACTTACTGGGATTCCTCCAAAGAAATGTAAGCACACCGCTATCAATTTGTCCATCCATGGACTTCTTGTGACCTTCTGAGTTCTGACCCAGAACTCCTCCATATCAATATGACCCAGCTCTGAGTCTCTGATGTCTAGGTCACACTCGGCCTGGGACTCGGGCATTCTGACCCTCTGATATTTATACTTCATTTCTTCTTCTGTGAGCTTGGCCTTGCCTTTAGATTTGATAGGTTTCTTGCTTGATGTTGACATATGTTCTTTTGAACTTAGTTGCTGATCTGCAACAATAAGAAGTGAAACCCAATTGAAGAAAGCCATGTCAGCTGTTTGATTTTCCATTGAAATGTTGACAGAAGAAAGAGTTAGCAATTTAAAGGCCTCAGGGCGCAGGGCACATGAATACTGCAGGTTGCAGGGTTAAATAGTAAGGCGCACAGGAAAGGGATGCTGCAGGGGAGAAATCAGCACCAAAGGGCGCATGGCGCATGGATACTGCAGATTACATTCTTTGTTGTTGTAAGCACAAGTGCGCCTGCGCCATATGTATGCGTTTTATAAAGGGCGCATGGATTCTTTATGTTACACGGGAACAGGATGCCCGTGGTGCATATAATTTTTATGTTGCATGGAACTTTGGTGCGCCAGAGGCGCATATAAGGTTTGTGTAACATATGCTTTTAGTGTGCTAAAGAGAACTTGGCGCGGTGCATGGAAGTTATGCATAACATGATGTTGTTGCAATGAGGGATGCGCCTGCGCCGTTTAAAGCTTTGCACTTGGCACAGGTTTGACTGGTGTTGCACAGATGCAGGGTGCGCCAAAGGGCGCAGGTTTTAACGATGCAACAAATGAGTTTGGTGCGCCATGAGGGGGTGTGAGGAAAGTGTTTGCAACAAACTAAGGAAGTGCGCCTTGAGGGCGCAGCTTTTCATGATGTAGCAGGTAGGGAATGTGCGCCATTAGGCGCACTGCTCTTTCATGTAGGTAGGGTGCAATGCGCCAAAGGAGAAGAAAATACGTTTCTTTTTAAGCTTTGATTCTTCTCAGAGGGGTTTTACATATGGTTTAGCTCCTTCTGCAGGGTACCTTGGGGTGATGAAGGGGCTTAAACAAAGGGTTTCAAACCATCATTTCAGGACAGAGTTTCCTCTACCAGCAGATCTGGAAAGAGGGGGAAGAACAAGTGGAAGAATGGAAAAGACAAGAAGGGGGGAAATTCATGATTCAGTCCTTCCAATCCAATCCATACCAACAAGCAAGCCAAAAACCACAAACACAAAAATGCACAAAAGAAAGAGGACCTCTTACCAGATAAATAAGAAATGTGCAAACGGGTCCACAAAAAGATTGAAAAAAATGAGCAGGGTGGTGGCGGCAGTACAGAGAAAATAATCACGTGATTGTGTCGGATGATAATGACAATAGCAGACGCGCCTATTTATAGGCGAGGTGATAATAAATGTGCCACCAACTTTTCAAGTGGCGCACCAAAAGAGCTGTCGACACAAGAAAACATGTGCCCTTTGGCACACCAAAACGCATTTGCCAACACAGAAAATATGCACGCCTTTGGCGCACCGAAAGTGGTGTCGACAGAGGAATATGTGTGCCCTTGGCGCACCAAAAAGTGGCACAACAAATGTTCTATTGACAGGAAGGTGCATGCGCCTTGGCGCATGCAAGGAAGACTCAACATAGTGAGGCGCACCAAAACGCTGTTGACATGAGAAAGCATGCGCCAAAGGATTTAAAGGGGGTGCATCAAAAGTTTATGTTGCATAGTCATTATGTGCGCCCGACCAAAAAAGACCAAAAATGGCTAAGTTCGGAAAACTAGATTTTTGTGCAAAATTATTCCCCAGGTATGGGAAAAATGGCAATTGGTTAAGTCGAGTGTTAGTGCAGGGTTAAGATGAGAGGTCCATAGGTGAGAACCTTGCTAATGCTGTGGGGTCATAATGGGGTGTTGTTGAAGGTTTCTGTACTTTCTTGCAGTGCGGAGAAATTATCAATGTTATAGAGGTGAAGTACTCCCAGATATCGAGGCATTGAAAAACACCTTCTAGTGGACTAGTTTCAAAAATGTTGGTGGTGGGGATGGATGTCTCGCCGGGGTTTGAGATGAGCAAGATGCGGGTCATTTGAGCGGAGGTGATTCCGAGGGGTTGTTGTAAGCGGTGGTAATGGGTGATGTAGGGGTTAGAGAAGGAGTGGTAGAGGTGATAGTAGGTGAAGAAAGAGGTGGTAGCAGGGGTGGTAATAGGTATGAGGATGTCGTTGAGTCGATATAACATGTTGCGAGGTCTTGAATGGTGAAGAAGTCGGCTTTGTATGGTGTAAAATAGCTGCATCCTTCATGTTCAAATTTGAGACAATGATGGAGGGTAGAGGGAACACATCCCATGGCACAAATCTAGGGACAGCTAAGCTGACATGTTGTATTGGAACTCCGAGCCTAGGACGTAGAAGAGTTTGAGGGACGCTACGGGGACCAACACGCAATGTGTAAGATTACCATCCCCAAGGTGGGGTTATGACATCATTGAAGGAGCATAACATAAGCAGTGGGTCTTTATGCATGCAATTAATAGGAATGCACATTTGATTGAACACATGAGATGAGATGATATTGATACTAGCTCCACCATCAATCATAATACACGGGAACACATACATTGTCGACACGAGGTAGAGATGAACGAGGGTGGGATCCCGATAAACCTCTATTTGGTGAGGTGCGATCTCATCATCCGAGAAGGTGAGGAAGCGAGACACACGAGATGAGGTGAGTGGGTGTCATTAAGGTGGAAGGTGAAGAAATAAGGGAGGCCCACGTGGTGTGGTGTGATAATGGGCAGCTTGACGAGGGTGAGGTCATTACGTGGAACCTTAATGGATTGCGGAGAACTTCAATAAGGTCCACAGCGGTAGGATTGAGATTGAAGTTTAGTTGAGGTAAATCGTGACAATGAAATTTTGAGTGGAGATTGATGAAGTTGTTTGATCATGGCATGATGGGCTCTCCCATTGGAAATGTGAGGAAGGCGGGTCCACAAATAGTGATTTTAGGTGTGGGCATAGGTGTGATGTGGGTTAGAGGTGTGGTAGTAGGTTCATCTATCCTAGTTTTCCTTTATCCCGTTGATCCGCGAGTGGCGATCCGAACCATAGAGATTTCAAATATTGGTGGCGGGTAGGAAGGGTATGATGTGTGGGGTAACGAGGATCTAGCTGGTAATATGGTATAGGTGAGGGGTTATGGTGGCGGGAGGGATTTGGTTGCAGTATGCAGATCATCCTCCATGAAGAAGGCTGGAGCATAGAGTGTTTTAAGGAGCTTAACAAATCCTCCCACACTATGTTCGGTGCTCGATGATAGGCACAAATAACGAGAGTCGTCAAACCATTTTGTTTTTGGTTTGAGTGGGTTGTATGGTTGGATGGGTGGTAAGATGATGTGGGCTGAGGCGAGTAGGTTAGCAGGGATAGTCACATAGGATCACTCTGTGATTGGGTCACTAACGTGACGGTGGGTATGGTCTAGGTGAGTCACTTCGTAGTGAGTTAGAGGAGGGTGCCATTGATTTTAATGTGGGGGTGATTAGGGTAGTTTGGGTATGTTTTCTTTGGGTGAGGGTGTGGTCACATCTTTTTTGGTAAGGAGGTGGTGGATAATTTGGTCTTGGATTTGAGGCATTGTTTTGGGAGGTGGGGTAATTGGAAATGCGGAGCGGTGGTGTGAAGTTGAGGGTAGTCTTTGAGGGTGGTAGAGGATGGGTTATCAAAGGTGAGAGTAGTGGTACTGTGGAGGTAGTGGTGATAGGCAGTGCACTTGATGGTTATGTTGCCTAATAGGTAAAGGAAACTTTCTAAGGGTTGGGTAGAATCGGAGGTAGTGGTAGATGGAGTACGTTGGTGATTCTTGGCTATATTGTGTATAGTCAATTCAATGTCCTTGAGTTAGATAGGTTTGAGGCCCAAGAGTGAGGAGTAGTGGTGAAGGCAATGAAGAGGTGAAGGTGATGCCCGGTTTGACGTCTCGAGGTGGTTCTTTGTTTTGGAGTTTTAGTAGGGGTGTGTTCTTGGTGAAGGGATGAGCGAAGGTGGTTAGATCAAGCTTGATTGTTGGGTGAGAGAGGATGGATGGGGATCGGACCCCAGTATACGAGAGATGACACGAGAGGTAGATGAGGAAGGTATGGAGAGTGATGAGGTGGGAGGTGAAGACAAAGAAGGTGCGTGGATGGTTAGGGAGTGGTGTGGGAGGTGTTGTAGTCACCTTGGTGGGTGGGGCAGGTATAGATGCTACCACTATTATAGAGTAAATAGTGGGTGAGTGGAGTAGGTGGGGTCTGCATTTGTGTGGAGCGGGGGATTCGAAGGCATTCGAAGCGATGAGTGATCAACATACTCTAGATAGTCTATCGAATGCGGTGATGAGAGAGGGAAGGGAATGAGGGTGGATTTGGTGGTAATCTCGTTAAATGGAATGGTTATACTGTGACATAGGGGAAGCTCTCTATGTTTGATGTAGTGGGAAGGAGAGATGAGAGGAGATCATGCAATGTTATAGATGAGGGTATGGTCGGGTTGGTATCGTCAATGGGTTCTTCATCACGGTGAGGTGCGGGTGAGATAGATGAAGAAGGGGGAGGCACTCTTGACTCTAAATGTGTGGTGAGGTAGGGGAGGGGAGGTGCTTGACTCCTCGGTGAGTATGGCAGTAGGTGTCGATGGCGGTTCATCGACTATGAGGTAGGGGGTCAGAGACAGAGACACGGTAGGGTGAGCATGGTTTCAGTGAAGAAGTATTTGTTTACACTAGATTAACTTGTGGTGGTAATGGTGAGGAGGATGGAGATGTTAGATGCAGGGTAAAAGTGTGTGTTCCTTTGAGGTTCTTCTATAGGCGTGGTTGGGGTATGGTGTGATTGGTGTGGGTAAGACATCAAAGTTGGCGTGAACCTCACCGATAGTGTCACTTATCGGACGAAAGGATAGTTACGGTAGGTGGGGCGTATGATTTGGGAGCGATTTTTCAAAAATGTGCAGGTTTTGGTTTGCGGATGGGGTTGTCCCATAATGAAATCTCCTTTATCCAACATTTCTTAAGCAAATGTTTTTAAAGGTGATGTAGTTGTTGGTTCTGTGCCCACAGAGACATGATGGTAGTCATGAATTTCATTCTCTACATCGTACCGTGTGTGGGTATGGAGTGGGCAAGATCAAAATTGGGATGTGGTTTGATGGTCGGAAGGATGATAGCCCCTACATTCAGATTTTTTTCAAAATGGTAGGGTATGGTTCAGCGGGCGTATACTTCCTCTGTTCATTTTTGAAAAGGAACGTTTGACCGAGCAGAGGAATTTAGGCCATGGTTTCGGTAGGCGGGTTAGGCGGGTGAGGTGGGCCAGGCGTTCGGGAGAATCACCCGCGTGGGTAGAGCCTTTAGGCTAGGAGGGTTGGGGGGAGCGTTTGACGATGTTTTGGTAGTGGAAGAGGGTTACTTGTGGTTTAAGCAGGGTGCTTTTTTGCTGCGCTGACGAATCTGTTTCTCTTTAAGGGCTCGAGATTTTGAGTTTCTGGAGCCATAGTGAACACTTCATTAAAGGCACGAAATGTTTGTATTTGGAGGGTGAGAGGAAATGTAGTGAGCACAAGCTCGTGTAAACAATTCATGAGTTCAATCTGTGGTAAGGGGAATGTGAGTTGGTTGTGAGGCTACGCGGCGATAGCAACAAAGTCTATGATTGACTCATCATCGTATTGATACGTAGTGTACAAGTTTCGATCATGGGGACTTTCTTGGTTACATTGATGGAGAAATGGTTAAGAAAAGCTTGGGCCACTTGGTTGAAAGAGAAGATAGAGTGCTTAGGTAGAGCAAGCTTATAGATGTCGAGGGCTGGTCCGTTAGGGGACATGTGAAATGTTATGAATAGCAAAGCATCATTATGAGCGATGAGGTATCACATGTACTTAAAAGACTGTTCTTGAAAATCGCTGACACCCGGATGTTGATCGAGATTTCTAGTTTGACACTTTGAACATCCGGTGTGATTGCACAACATTGAATCTTTTCCCCCAGTGTGGGACTTGTAAAGCGGGAAAGAATCTCGAGATTAGAGATTGGTTCCTCAACTCCTACGATCGGGTGTATTACTTGCGAAGCTTGCTGAGAGGTTTGAATTCAGAATCCTACTCTAAATTCCAAAGGGGACGGAGATAGAGAATGCAAAAAGCGAAACTAGTGCTAATAAGCGGTGATCGTACCTTTGAAGGAGTGGTGAAAATTTTTACTTGCAGATTGACACAAATCATATAAATGCAACAAAACTCCATGCACAAAGCGATAAACTATAATGGAAGGTTAGAAATGAATCGAAGCGATGGAACAAGCAGAGAGGATTCAAACTCATTCAGAAAGCCTCATTGTCATTTCCATTACCAAAACACATGCATTACAACATTTGAGAGGAAAAAATAGGTTGCAGTCTTGAAAGGTCTGATATTCCACAAATTACTCCGAAGGTGAAAGAGGGAGCACTGCAAATACATGAAAAATGTTCCACCCTTCAAAAATGAGCCAAATCTAGCTTTTACAATGCGAGAGAAATGATCCCGGGGAGAGATAAATGCGGGAAAACATGGGAGAACTTCAACCATAGACAAAATGCAATAAAATAGCATGGGCATCCATACAGGTCCATCCCACTGACATTTTACCATGATGGGAGAGAATGGGTGAGCTATCTCTTCATTAAAAA